>MU223849.1:1162336-1186088 GCA_018584345.1 Thuja plicata
TTAGAGAGCAAATTGAAGAAAAGAAAGTTTCACTCATCTATTGCAAGGGTGAAGATCAAGTTGCAGATATCTTGACAAAGCCTCTTTCTAGAGAGAAATTTGAATTTCATTGTAAAAATTTGGGTTTAATACCCCTTGATGTAAATACCCCAAGTAAAGATTAAAGGGGGGTGTCAGAATTAATCTTGCCTTGGTTGAAAATATGTAATTAAAAGGATAAACCAAGGTATCCTTATTTGTATTTGTCCTCTAGTCCAAGTAGGAGGACATGTCACTATTTTGTATTTCCTTTAATAAGGAAAATAGATATTCCTGCTTAAGAGGAATCTCACATTTGTCACACACACAATATGAATGTGGCATTCATAAGAGAAGGGAGTTACATGCAAACTCCTCCACTCATCTCTACTTAAGAGATGCCTCTCACACACTTGCTCTAATAATCTTCTCCTCTCTCTCATTTCTTCTCTCAATCTCTCTTTGCTCTCATTATTGTATTGATATTATTGCTCTCATCCTTTAGGCTTTGTGCCATATTCTTATTATTCATAAAGGGGTTTTTCTTTGCTTTTCCCCTTACAAAAATCTCTTGGCTCTTTGTTGGGATTCTTGGAGTATTCTCATGTTCTTGGTGATTGATCTTGAAAACTTTATCTCATATTTGGTTTATGGTAAATTCCTTCTTGCACTTCATTTTATTGGATCATTTCATGATCTTATTTTCATTCTTTTAATACTTATAACAAAGATCCATATTTGTATGAACTGTAACTTGGGCAAGCAATAAAATAACTAAATTTTGCAATTTTTCATGATAGTTTGATTTGTCTTTACTTTATATGTATTTCTAATGGTTGAGGAACATTGATAACCCTCCAAGGAAGAAAAGTACATGATTTAAAATTTCATATTGTTCAGATCTCTCATTGATTGTGCTTACAGACTTAAGAATTTTACATTGTTTTGATAGTTTTGGATTTTATTTTCCGTTCAATGACCATTCCATGAATGTTTTGTTTTGTTCCTGATGGAATGGTCATGAATTAACTTGTATAATATGAATCTAACAATTTTTTTTAGATAAGTGGTGGAATTTGGTGATCAACATGTGGTTGTTGGTGTAAGGAACACCATAATTGGGGCTAAGGTGTAGCAGCAAGAGATCTTCTCGAAGGAGGGCACCATTTTATGCTTGAATCCATTAGGGGATATCATGTCAATGAAGATTAAAATTTTGTTTGGAAGGAATTGAGGTTGGAGGGTCGACATTGAGCATGCCCTAGTTTTAAGGGTATTTAAGGAGCAATTTCAGGATTTTGCGATTAGAGAGACCATAGGGTCTAATTGATTGAATTTTGATTCAATTTAAGTCATTTCTTAACTCTTTTGAAAGAGCCAAGGTCAGCGGTTAAGTCCTTGGAAGGGTTTCTTTGTAAAAGTGGGGTAATTAGCCCTTGAAACTAGTCATAGTTGACCAGTTGGGTGGTTTGGTCCAAAACATCAGATGCTAAGGTTTTGGTATGTTGTGTAAAGGTTAAATGGGTGTCAAAATATTTTATTTTTAAGGGGACTTTTGGGAAGTCTCTGTGGAAAGTCTGGAAAATAGTCACTGTAGACCTAGTAGGGAATTAGGCCTATTGGGACAATATTTTGAGTTTGCCTATAAGTTGGGCACTTGGAACTTGGTAAGTGGTTTATCCTAGTTGGATTGGGTAAGTAGAAACCCTTAAAGTCATTGTGGGCCATTGGGAAGGTTGAAGCCTGGGTTTGGTACATTTGAACCAATTGTTGTATTTGGGAATTTGTGGTTTAACACCATTCTAGTGCATTTTTGACAAGATTTGTCATAGAAGTCTTTGGGGCCCCATTTCTATGCATCACTCCCCCTCTCTCTCAATCCTCTTTCTCTCTCCTCTTCTCCCTTTACCCCTATCTCCCTCTCTCTATCTTTCCCTCCCTCTTCCCCCTATATATACTTAATATACACCAACCTTTCAGATTATAATACATTAGATGAATCAAATGAGATACAAAATGAAGTTTAAATGAGATACAAAAAGAAGTAAATGAGATAAAAAATAAATTAAATGATATACAAAAATAAGTGACTGAGATACATAAACAAGTAAATGAGATACAAAAATAAGTAAATGAGATTCAAAATGAACATCTCTCTCTCTCTCTCTCAAATAATAAATGTGTACGAATTAAGGAAACTTAAACCATTTATGTTCTTCTCCCCTAAAATTGTGTACACATCTTCCCTGCCTGTGAGAAATGGGTAATATGACAAAAAATTGAACACATCAACAACATGGTAACAATAATTTTTTGGTCGAAAAAGACAAATGAGTTTATGGATCTAAATGTGTACGTATTAGTGGGAGTTAAAATAGATTGTCAATGACCAAATAAGCGTTAAAAATCTGTTGAAGGACCCATTGTAACCGTTTCTTCTCTTTTTGTGACATTCTAGGATAGTGTAAGACATTCCTTTGTTTTATATGAGTGCTAAGGTTTGAATTCTATAATAAATTTGATCGTTCAATATTTTTTTGTTTGTTTATTACTTTTGATTGTCAAATTTGATGACACTCATGTTTTTTTTATGGCGATTCAGGACAATTGATACAAAAATAGGAAAGAACAAGCAAGGAACATCTGAACAACAAGAGGTAGAAAGGAAAAGAACTAGGGAGTGCATGAGAAGAGTACATAAAATGAGAAAAATGTAAGGAGAAGGTATATCATCTACACCAACTTAAGAACCGAATGAACTTAATGTAAATCAAGAACAAGTTCCAATCATACCCTGTTGAGAAAACAAAAAAACCAAGAGAAAATTCCAATCTTAACACCAAATGTACCAATTACAAATGAAGAAAATGCGATACTTGAAACCTCCTAGAATTATTGGTAGGAGGCCAAAGAATCTAATTGACTATGCCTAGGATAAAATCACCTAACTAGATATGTGTGAGATGATGTTTTGTGCCCATAATGAATAGAATGAGATTTAGGGTACTTTGTAGCTTTTAATTACAATATGTCTCTAACAGTTTTTGTGTCAACAAAAAAATTGCTACCCTAAGAAAACCACTTCAAGTATTGAAAATATAAGATAGGTTATTGTAGAGGGGCCTTATGTGACCATATAGGCTTAAATAGATTGATCATAAGTGCCAAAAATTTATTGAAACAACCTATCAAAGTTTGATATTTATTTGCACTTAGGGCACTTAAGGGATATCACTATTAGGGTATGACACTGAATGTCAGATTGATTTGGGAGGAAAAGAAGGACCAGGCATAGGTTAAAAATTCTTATCTAGACATGCTTTCACTGATGGTTCATCCCCACAATAAATAAAATGACAATTAGGCTATGTTGCAACTTTTCATTCTATGCCTTCGACAATTTTTGTGTCAACAAAAACATTGCTACCCTAAGAAAAATGCTTAGAGTTTTGAAAATATGATATAGGTTATTGTAGAGGGTATTCATGTGACCTTTTAGGGTTAAAAGGATCATTTGTATGTGCCACATATTTTGAGAAATAGACTAGAAAATTTTGACAATTCTTTGAACTTAGGGCACTTAAGGGATAACAACCCTAGGGTATGGCGCTAAATGTTTGGTTGAGTTGGGAGGAAATAGGACCATGCCTAGGGTAAACATGTGTAACTAGAATTTTTGGAGCTAATAATGTGTTTTTAGGTATAAAATCTCACCCACATTTAAAATTTTTATACACCATTAACCATACTTATTACATCTACATAAATTGAATCTTAAAAATCATATTGACGATGTGTTTATATGTTCAAATATATAAAAGAGAAGAGGAGATAACAAATGAAACTAAATCCAATCCAATTTTGATTAATTGTCATTTTCCATTACTAAGCATCCATGTTATGATTAATACAAATGTAAAAGCGATCATAAAATTTGATGAATTTTCCTAGTGCAACCAAATTTAACACTTAAAATTGAGATGCAATACCAATTTTGTAATTGATAAATTTTCTATTGAAGTGCAACATCATTAATCCATAAAATTCTAATGTTCATAATGTTTAGCCATTCTAAATTGAATATACATTCAAATTTTAAGTTACAAAGTAGGAAGACATCCACAAAAACAAAAGATGGAATATCAACTTTTATGTATCAAATTGTAGAATAATCAAGTGTACATGTTCATATACAAAAATGACATATATGCCAACTGAATAATTTTTTTACAAAAATGCGGCATATGCCATTGTGAGATATATATAAGAAAAAATGCCGAATGACTACAATATTTCTCTATCAAATTACCACAACTGACACTATGGGTGCCAGCAAGAAGTTGAGTCCACTTTTTGGGCAAAAAGTGGAAGTGTTTTCCCTGTTTTTCAAATTTTCTGTCAATTGATGTCAAAATTTGAGGCACTTAGAGATTGAATATCAAAAAAATCCACTAATAGAAAATGTAGTGATCAGAGTCTATTTTTCAAATATGTAATTTATTTGAATACCCACATGGTAGAAAATATATTTAGTAGGCATGTTTAAAAACCTCTTTTTCAAAATGCTTGTTTCAGGACTATACCCTACATGTGTACGACGACCCTATTTTGAAGTAAATAAATGAATTTTTCTAAATCATTTTGGGGGAAGGTACCTAACACATCAAAGATTGGTCAGAATATTTTTGCTTTTTTTTAATTGAATTTATATTTTTTTATTAATTCTTAATTGACTATAAAGTATATTTTCAAAACCTCTCGTGTACGACCATAATTTGATGAAAATTTCACTTTTTTAAATTTTTTTTTTAAATTTTGAATAAAATTCTATGTAGATTGGTCTCATATAATTCATTTTTTCAAAAACCTAAAATCAAAAAAGTTATTAAAGTTTTAGTGAACCTTACTATTTTAAGTTTAGGTACCACTTTTGATTAATAAATATTGTAAAAATACTAAAATTTATCATATCACTATAATATTTATATTTTTGAAATCTAGATAGTAAGATCTCTAATGGGTTTTAATTTCATCAAAAAATTCGATTAGGAAGACCCTCAAAAAATTACGGCAAGACAAAAATCTGGTGTTGAAATACCTTAGCCATTATTTTGGAGGTCCAAACATAGGCTTGGTCCCACCAAACCTGTCCCGAACTGAAATCCAATGCAAATGGTGGTTTGGTAAATTCAAATTTTAAAAAAATGGGCACATGTTTAAAAACGTGTACTAGTTTCTTAAATGTAATAAATCGGCATGTAAAAATGAGTTTAAAAAAAAAAAAAAAAAAATTTAAAAAATGGGTACCAATTTTGAAAAACGGGCACTCGTTTTGAAAAAAAAAAAGCACCCATTTTTTGAATTTTGGATCGGGTGTCTGAGCCTAAGATGGGTGCCTATTTTTTTCAAAACGGGTGCCCGTTTCTAATGGTAGTTTTCAAGTCCACAAGACTTCCACGGAATTGGTACCCAACTTCTTGCACTTACCCCTATATGTCTCTGTCAAATCCTATGACTGTCGTTAAGCATCAAAATAGAGCCTCTTTGAAGCACTACATGGCTCTAATGAAAAGGTAGAGGATCCTTGTCATGGCCAAAATGTGAAAAGGGCTATAATAGGTAAAATACAATTAATACAAGTTAATATATTATTATTATTGAAAAAGAAATATAAACTAAATATATATCTAATTCCTTATAAATGTATATGATCTACAATATAAAATGAATACATATGTGATCCTCTGGATGGCTCTCTTGTTGTCTTAGTAGGGGGATTTGGTGAAGGTGTAAATAACATACTAGTAAACCCCATTGGTCCTTGTATATAGAAGACAAAAAATGTAAGATAACCAATCTAGTTGTACACATGCATAATCATAATATGTAGTTAAATAAAAAAAATTTAAATGGTGTTACAATAACTTATACAATCTCTTTAAACTATGATTGCAATTAAAATTATTTTCAATTACCTGTCCTCAATCACCTTAACTCAAGGAAGAAGTAGTCATGGGTTGCGTATCAGCCACACTTGGCGTACCCTACAAGAGTAAGATAAAATCAACATATAATGATAAAATTTAGTTTAAATGATCAAAATTTAAATGACATACATATTCAACAAGAATTGTAAGTTCACATATGTGCAAAAGAGGATACTATATAGCTCTATAAGCCAAATGAAATGGGCATATGAGTAGCATCATTGACTTGAAATATCTGGTTTGCTATTATCACCTGTTAAACCAATAATAAATATACATTAGTAAGTTAATTTATCTTATTAAATATTATTTTGAATACAAGGCCTTATTTTCTTTTGACATATAATACAATTTTTACCTCCAATGAAGATGCAACTAAACAAGTTGTAGTAGGAATGGTCAATGATATACCATCCTCCGTCGCTACACCATGAAACACACACTATTTGCATTAATTTTTGGTTCCATATGTAATTAAAAATATATTTACATTTGGAAATTAAGTATTTAATAAATAAAAGTTATAAAAAAATTCAACATACCCACATGTTAAACCCATATATAGAACACCTATTTATTGATGCAGGAGCATCCTGGGCTAGTTGGCAATACAATGTCACCAAAAGTATGTTTTGTTTTGATTTTTGTTTTAGTAGTAAACTCAGTTGAAGACTTGAGGTGCTTGGTCACTTTGGTGGTAGTTCTCGGTTGGAAGATGTGTTGCTTCACCAATGGACTCGGTGATTGAACTTGGTGGTGCTCGGTGCTACACTGCTCGGTAGTGTCTGCACTCGGTGGTGTTCGGTATTTGGTGATATTCTACTCAGAGGTACACTACTCAGTGGTAGTTGTTTAGTGTGTTCATCTTGGTGGTGTATTTCTCAGTAGCATATTACTCGGTGTTGTTTTTTCGGAGGAGTTGGCTCGGTGACTTCACTGATTGGTTGTTGTTGGTTCGGTGTTGTCTTACTGAGTGGTCTAGATCTCGGTGTTCTTGTTCACTTTGTGTTTGTGGATTGGTAGACATTGGAGATTACATCCATGGTTTGAAGGGGGGTCATTGGGATCATGTTGAGTTCTAAGGCGTGTAGATTTGATGCATTGGATCTTATGTGGACCTAAATATGAGTTGGTGTTCTCTTCTATGTATTTGGTGGTTATTTGCAGCCGATTGGTACATTTAATAGTTGTCTACAAGCCGACTTGTGGCCGTGTTCTATAAAAGAGAGTCTAGGTTGATGTTTTAGGAGGAGGAGGCTGGTAAGTTGAAATTTGGTAAAGTAT
The DNA here is from genome assembly GCA_018584345.1 of Thuja plicata. Lineage (NCBI taxonomy): Eukaryota > Viridiplantae > Streptophyta > Pinopsida > Cupressales > Cupressaceae > Thuja > Thuja plicata. The sequence continues at coordinate 1,169,626 of MU223849.1, forward strand.
TGCAGATAGTTGTAAGTGGGTTGACAAAAACTTGTAAGATTTCTTGGTGGCTTACAAGCACAAGTTCAGATCTGGTTTCTTCCACTTAGCTGTGGGGTAGATTGGTGAAGATGGATCCTATGAGATCTTGTTGATCTTGTTGAAATTTTTTATATGTATTGGCCCTAATAAAGAAGGCCTTACAACCCAAGATGTTGCATGTAATAGGAATCATGAGAGAATATAAGTTGATATTGAGATATCTTGTTGTGTTGTTGTTGGCTGCAAGTTTGGACAATCCTTTATTGGATCCTCTGAGCTTGACTACATCAAGTGGTATTAGAGTTGCTGGTTAGTTTCTTGTGGAGCTTAGGGTTTTCAAAGATCTGGAGAGATGCCTCTAAGAAGATTGGACCCTAGGGCAATTGCAAATCTTTTCGAGGAGGTGGAAGCGAGGATTAAAAAAATATTCAAATCTGAGATGACGATAATGAAAAATGAAATCATGGAAGGTATCAAAAATGTTGGATTACATAGAGGTCTGAGAACAGATGATAGTTATGAATAATCTGCTGAAGACTTTGAAGCTACTAGATCTAGTGGAGATGATAGAGCTGATCAGATAAAGAGATCTGGGAGAGACAGATATGATCGGTTGGAGAGATCTAGAGCTCGGTTGAGTACAAGCTACCGAATGAAGGTGTCCAAATTTTTGGGTACAATTAGACCTAAGGATTTGATTGATTGGATCGGTGAGTTAGAAGACTACTTTGAGCTGGAAGACATTGAAGATCCTCTTAGAGTGAGGTTGGCACAGACTAAGTTGAAAGGGCATGCTGCTTTATGATGAAAAGAGTTGCAGAGGGACCAAGAAGAAGAAGGTGAGATGAAGATCAATCGGTGGAGGTTGATGGTGACAAAGCTAAAAGGTAAGTTCATTCTTGTTGACTATGAACTTGAGTTGTTTAAGAAATTGCAGAATCTGAAATAGAAGGAGATGACTATGGAAGATTATACCGAGGAGTTCTACAAGTTGACTATTCGGTCTGGGCATAGAGAATTCTCTAAGGAAAAGGTGGCAAGGTATGTTAATGGTCTGAAATTCAATATCCAAGATGAGATTGGTATGTTGAAGATTGAATCTATGGAGAATTCTTATCAGTATGCACTGAAGGCAGAAGATAGGTTGAAGAGAAGACATTATGGTAATTACCGAGGGAAAGAGAAGAAAGAGCAGTCAGTAAAATATAAACCTAGAGTTGTTGATGAACCAAAACCTGTTGAACCAAGGAGAAAGACAGGTAGATATGTGTTTAGAGGTATTTGTTATAACTGTGGAGAAGAAGGACATCGGTCATTTAAATGTCCCCATGTAGATAAGAAGGTTGGTAGTTACCAAAATGTTGTTGTGAATGAGGTTGTTGAGAATGAACCTGAGGTGGAGGGTGTAACTCTCTTGCTTAGGAGAACATTATTGCCCTCGAATAAAGCTAATTATTCTCAGAGGAAGAACTTGTTCAGGACTGTGTGCAAGTCTGGTGGTAAACGTTGTAAGGTGATTATTGATGGAGGAAGTACTAGTAACCTAGTTGCTGATGAGATGGTTTAGAAAATTGGTTTGAAAAGGTTGAGGCATCCTTGTCCTTATAAGATAAGTTGGTTACAAGCTGGTCATGCACTAGAGGTGAAAGAACAGTGCATTGTGAGTTTTACATTGGTTCTTATAGAGATGAAGTATTATGTGATATTGTGGAGATGATTTATTTTCATATTTGTCTCTGTAGACCTTGGCAGTACGATTGTAAGGCTGTGCATGACTGTATGAAGAATGTGTTTACCATTGAGAAGGATGGCAGGAAGTTTTCCCTGATTCCTTTGAAGGATACAAAGCTTGGTAGGAGGAATTTGAGCATCGGTGGTAGGGTTGAGCTGAAGGTAGTTCAAAGGGTTAGAGATCAGAGTGGGAAACAAACCTATAGTGACCCAAGGAAGATGTAAGGATGCAAGGCAATCAGTTGTCTTTTGTAGGAAAGAGATTGCAAAAGTGGAGTAAAGGCAAGAGTGTGTCGGTTGAGGACTTGGAGCACATGTATATCAAGAACTAGTTTGGGATCTATGTGATGAATCCCAATAGATGTTCATCCAGCTACTGAGAACATCTTTTCACACCCGAGGTGTCTGATGCAAGAGCATCCTAGGATAGTTTGCAATCCTGTGTCACCAAATGTATGATTTTGGTTTTAGTAGTAAACTCGGTTGAAGACCTGAGGTGATCGGTCACTTTGGTGATAGTTCTCAGTTGGAAGATGTGTTGCTTCATCGATGGACTCAGTGGCTGAACTTGGTGGTGCTCGGTGCTACACTGCTCGGTAGTGTTTGCACTCAGTGGCGTTCGGTGATATTATAATCAGAGGTACACTGCTCGGTGGTAGTTTTTTAGTGTGTTCATCTTAGTGGCATCTTTCTTAGTAGCATATTACTTAGTGTTGTCTATTCGGAGGAGTTGGCTCGGTGACTTCACCGACTGGTTGCTGTTAGTTCAGTGTTGTCTAGTTACTGAGTGGTCTGGGTCTCGATGTTCTTGTTCACCGACTTGTGTTTGTGGATTAACAGATATTGGAGATTGCATCCATGATTTGAAGGGGGTCATTGGGATCATGCTGAGTTTTGAGGTGTGTGAATTTGATGCATTGGATCTTGTGTGGACCTAAATTTGAGTTGGTGTTCTCTTCTATGTATTTAGTAGTTATTTGTAGCTGATTGCTGCATTTAATAGTTGTTTACAAGCCAACTTGTGGTTGTGTTGTATAAAAGAGAGTCTAGGTTGATGTTTTAGGGGGAGGAGGCTGATAAGATAAAATTTGGTAAAGTATTACAGATAGTTGTAAGTGGGTATACAAAAACTTTTAAGATTTCTTGGTGGCTTGCGAGCACAATTTTAGATCTGGTTTCTTCCACTTAGCTGTGGGTTAGATTGATGAAGATGGTTACTGTGAGATCTTTTTGAAATTGTTTATGTATTGGCCCTAACCGGGAAGGCCTTACATCCTGACATGTTGTATGTAATTGGAATTCTGAGAGAATATAAGTTGATATTGAGATGTCTTGTTGTGTTGTTGTTGTTTCCGCTGTTGTCTTATTGTTGGCTGCAAGTTTGGATAGTACTTTACTGGATTCTCTGAGCTTGATTGCATCATTTATATAGGTCATCAACCAATAATAATTGATTTGAAAACTCATGCACATGGCCTTAACTAAGCCCATAATATATGGAACCATAGGCGAAACAAATATGAGAGGTTCAATCATCTAAATGTGCATCTTTATCTCTCCAATGCCATAAACAAAAATAACTAGAGCACATGTGGCATGAGGTATCCAGACCAGAGGTAGATGGTCCACCTACAACACCATCATCTAGGCCATGGGGCTAGGATGATTGTGTGCCATATTGAATGGTGGTATCAGTCAATGTGGAAACCACATGAAGAGTCTATACCTCCATAGAATCCTTCAAGGATATTGGTATTGTAATGTGAAGAATGAGTTTCACTACTAGTTGTACCCAATTTGGGTAGTTTTGTTCTTGCCAAGCTCATGGTCTATCTTGGGCAGACTGTCGACCTATACCCTGGAACTCCCTCATATCAAAGTAATTGGGATTTTCATGGAAGATAAATTCAAAATATAGTTTTCTCAAAAAATATAAAGGCACCTCATAATTATTACAAGGTGGTTGGCTGAAGACCATCTACCACCTATCATATAGTTTTTTTAATGCCCCCATGAGTACACCAATACGTAGGAAAAATCCTTGAATTAATAGGAAGAGACACTTTGGTTTGGGATCAATGAAGAGAACATATATATTTTTTGCTTATTTCTTTGGCTTTCACTCCAACATATGACAAGAAATGTAAATAATAATCATGACATGAATCTCTATAAGTTAGAAAGGGATTTATGATGGTCATGTTTAGAGATCCTTAGTCTAGCCACTAGGCCAGAAATAATGGCTATATTTTGTGCTAATTGACCTAATATTAAATCATTTTGTGAGTTTTGTGGAGAATTTTTTGTAGGACTTGAAGAGTTTCCTATATGATGGACTTCATTAGGGTCACCCATATGATCTAATAATGAACGTGTTACCTATAATTTTGGACTTTTAAAGGTGAGTGACCACTCTTTTATTCACCATATTGGAGCACTTACCTTCACTGTGTTAGCTTGTTGAGACTATGCATATGTTATTGCTGGGTGTTCTAGATGCTAGTAATGTGTGCCACCTAGAAAAAACATGTGAAGGTAGTTTATGAATATTTAAGATCATGTTTGGTAACCATAGTGTGATCCTAATCCTATTGTAATGTGTCGGCTTTAGGATTGAGATGACTAAATATTTGGTTTATGAAATGTACTCTTGTTTGACTTGCAAATATTGTAAGTATGTTTTAGGCTGACACAAAGGTGTAGTTAACATTGTAATGCATATATAATTCCTATCAAAGTTCATTCCAATTGGTGCATTAAAGTGATAGAAGTTATGCAAGCTATATACTCAATTATGAGAAGCATTGTAGATTATGTGAACTAAGATTATAACCCATGCACACAGTGAGATCATTTTCAATAAAATCAAATCTTTTAGATGACGAAGGTTGATTTTTGAAGGTTTTCTTTTTATATATTTTATATTTCTTATATATTAATTGTATTTGAGGTTGATACCTCATCATATGAGTTGATTCTCAATTCTTTCGATTAAGGGATTTGTGTCTCATATAGGTTGGTGCCTACAAATCTGCTAGGGGATTGATATATCCATATTAGGTTGAAATTCATTTGGGTTGGTGCCTAAAAAATCATTGTTAGTTCTTTATTGGTTTGTGAGGTTTGATTTGTCAATAGATCCAAGTAGCTATTCTAATTGTGGTTTTCCCTTCTAGGTTTCCATGTAAATATGATGTTCTCATGTATTGAAGTTCTTATCACGTGCATAGTTATTTTTATGGTATTTTGAGACGTGATAATGTTTTTAAAGTTGCATTGATTTTGAATTTAAAATTGACATATACTGATTCACTCATCCACTCTCAGTATATCTATGTGCTTAACAATATTAGCTAGCCATATATGCTTTGTAAGTCATTTCATCAATTAGATAGAATACATTATTTATCGTGCGTGCATGGGATGGTAGTAGTCGTTGATAGAAAAATTCTATGTACTAAATAAGAACTTTTTGTTAGAGCATGCATGTATATGCTTCACATACAAAGCTTTGTTACATCATGCACATTTGCATATGTTGCATAAAATAATTGTGCACATGCTTGAAAATATTCTAATACATAGGAAATGTTGGTAAAATAAATTTGTATTAACTTAAAACACATATAGGCACACAATGTTATATGTCAATAAAAGCATAATACAAGACAGTCATATGGACTTATGACAAAACCTTATAGGCGTACTAGCTCCCAATGGCTATGAGAAATTAGTGAGAGTTGGTCTCTTGAATTTTAAAATTCAAAACCAAATTCACATTGTGTAAGATTACTCTCACACATTATGGAATAACCCAGGGTAAGAATATTGAATCTCATGATCAAAAGTGAATACATAGAAATCTACACTGGAATAATGTGAATATGTAAAATAAATACATATTTCAAACAAGATAACAATAACTTTATAAGAATATAGAGAAATGAGAATAAATTGAAATAAAAAAAAAAGCTAAACTTAAAAAAAGTAAGCCTCATGACATAATTTTATTGAAACATTATATTAAATAAATCCAAAACCTAAAAAAAAAAAAAATACATGAAAATGCAATTTCATTGTTACAAGAATACAAGATTCCCTTCTACTCCATCTCGAATCTTGAAAAGCCCAATAGAAAATAACAAAACCACATATCATAACATAATTATATCAAGACATTATATAAACTCAAAACCCAATCAAAACTAATATTAATCAAAACTAACATGAATATGCCATTTCACCATTACAAGAATACAAGATTCCTTTCTTACTCCATCTTGAAACTTGGAAAATGAAATAGAAAAAAAGCTAACCACGTATTGAAATATATATTCACATAACTCAAAAGATTCCTTTCTTACTTCATCTTAAATTTTGAATAATCCAATAGAAAATAACCCAACCACATATTATATGATCAAACAAACCCTAAAACCAAATCAAACCTAACATGCATATGCCATTAAAGAATACAGGATTCCCTTCTTACTCCATCTTGAATCTTGGAAAGCCCAATAGAAGATAGATAGGTTGTGGGCTCTCTTTCCTTGAAGGCACCGAACTGTCCTAGATGCCCTATATTTCACTTTCTATGAACACGTATCATTAGATCTTATCGTAACCTAGTGAAGATCTATTGGCGTCAGATAAACGATCTTATTTGTTTATTATCTTCTGGTGTAGGTGGGTCGTCTCAAATTCAAGCCAACATCTTTAAGAACACAAAACTTTATGAAAATGGCAGGAAAAACTAATCTTTTGCTCATTGATATCGTGTAGTAAAGATCTTTCCTCATCTAGTAGAAAGTTGCGTGTTTGCAAGGTGTTGATAAAAACGTACGTAATTGCCTTGTTTGGTCTCTGTCCATAGAAAAAGCGTAGAACTCTTTATAAAAATGCTTGCTTCGTCAACACTTCTAGTCTCAACAATAATTCAAAGTGGGAGAAATCTGTTGCAGGAAGTTTAATGATTTTGGGTATTTGGTATACAAGTTTAATGATTTTGGGTATTTGTTATACAAGTTTTATGATTTTGGGTATTTGTTATACAAATTTTATGATTTTGGGTATCTGATATACATTTATTGCTCTCAATTATTCTGGCTTGTACGCCACTAGAACTTCAAAATTCTGCTTATAAATACCATTCGAGCCTACAGAGTTTCTCGTCAATTCAATTTCAAGTCTTGTAGCAAAAGAAGTACCAAGCAATCATGGCGAGAATGGTTTTTTTCATGTTTTTGGTGGTTTTTTTGGGCTTAACATTGAGTGCAAATGCCAATGTTTGGGACAAGGATAGTCCTGGTTTTACAGAAGAAGATCTCAAGTCGGAGGAAACCCTTCGACGTCTTTATGAGAAATGGGCAGTCTTTCATGGCAAGACCAGAGATATTATTGAGAACAAGAGCTCCAGGAAGTTCCATGTGTTTAAGGAGAATGTCAAGCATATTGATATGGTGAATAAGAAGAATCTGTCTTATCAGTTGAGGTTGAATAAGTTTGCAGACCTAAGTAATGATGAATTCAAGGTGATGCATTTGGCAACCAAGCTGAAGAGGCACAGCAAGACCAGGGAACCAACTTCCTTTATGTATCATACTGCAACTCACCTTCCAAGCTCTGTTGATTGGAGAGTGAAGGGCGCTGTTGCACCTGTAAAAGATCAAGGGCAGTGCGGTAAGATCAAAATTTTATGGGAATAAGTTTATTGGATTATATAGATGTTGGTATATCTTTATATAATGAATTAGAACAATTTGAATATGTCATGTTAGGGCGTGGTCTTAGGGGTCTTATAGGCCGCTCCGGTTTTGTGGGCGCTATTAAAATCTTTCATTCATTCGTCAAAGTAAAGTCAAGTCATTCAGGTGTCAGAATCTAGTCTGAACACCACTTCCAACCTTAATAGATAACTTTTTATCACATATCATTACCCTCACCATGCCTGCTGGAGTTTTCAATCTTGGTGGGTGGTTTTTTTAATCACATATCATCGCGCGCTTTCAAGATTTTTGAATCTTAGAGGGTGATTTTTTATCTATATGTATCATCATCTTCACAAGTTGTGCTCAATCAATTAAGCTACAACATCTTTGATAGAAAAACGTTTTGACCATAAGATATACGAGAACAATTGTATAGGAGATTTTAAAATTAAACTTAAAGAATCAGATTCAGCTATTATAATAGATTATTAGAGTTAAAATTTTATTGTAATTATATTAATTTGGACTTATTTATATCTTACTTTATTTTGAGAGGTGGTAATCTTTGTTTGAATTGTAATTACTTCTTTTGAAAGGCTGTTGTCTTTATTAGAAGATTGTTGTCCTAACTTTAAGTTGTCTTATTTATTTTTTGAGAAGTTTCTGTCTTTCTTTGATTTCTGTCTCACTTTCTTTTAGAGGGTTCTTGTCTTTAAGCTGTTTTTTTTTATATATAAAAGATTTCTGATCTAATTCAAAACCAATTTACCTAAATTTTTTTTTATTAGAATAGATTTGCCATTATATTATACAACATTGAAATAGACTCCATGATAGATCAGTGACAAAAAAAAATGAAAAACGTGATTTGAAAATGACAGTTTATTCCAAGAACTTGTTGAAATTTTTAAACCATTATCAATCATAATATCTTGTGAGCTAAGCAACAAACGTTTTCTAATTGTTGGTTTCAGGGAGTTGTTGGGCATTTTCCACGGTGGCTGCAGTGGAGGGTATAAACCAAATCAGAACAGGAAATTTGGTTTCTTTGTCAGAGCAACAATTGGTGGACTGTGACACCGAGACCAACAAAGGCTGCAATGGAGGGCTGATGCAAGACGCTTTTAAATTCATATCAAAGAATGGGGGTCTAAATAAGGAAGATATATATCCATACGAGGCCGACCAAGGACATTGCAAGGTAAATAATTTTATTGAGGGTATTAAGGATTATTATCTATAGTAAGAACTTGATTAATAGGAAGAGACTAAATGGCTAAGATAACTATCCATAACATGAACTCTATGATACTAGGTGAGGAATGCATGTAACAAATTGCTTCGTCCGGTAGGCAAGGTCTTTTAGACTCTTCATTTACTCGAGTAAAATGTTTCAATAATGTGAAAGTTATGTTTACGTAATAGAGAGGTGTCACTTCATTTCTTTATGATTAAGATTAGGTGGTTTATGTTTTATTTAGAAAAAAGTAGTTTAGGTAGCAAATTGCCCTCCTACTTAGGTAAAATGGTTTAATAATTTGAAAGTTATGTAAGCTTTATATAATAGAGAGGTATCACTTCATTTTTTCAATGATTAAGATTCGATATTATCTCATGCTTTATCTATACAAAAGTAGTCTGTAGCAGATAGCCCTCCCATTTTTTGTACAAAGATTTTTTTTTAAATTTTCAATTTCTAGTGCTCCTACTTCAAAATAGAGTAAGCCCTCTAACCTATGAGAGGATTGGGAATAGTTTAGATTGTTCATGTCTTAATCTCCACTCTAGCATATAAGAGGATTAGGAAGAGTTTAGATAATTGACTTATTGGTTTCCATAAAATGTTTACACATTGACCACAACATGTTGGTAGTTTAAATTGAGAAAGAATATTGAGCGGACACCCTTTTCTCTATATTCACAAAGCTCTACCAATCATTTATGTATATTTGTTATTTTTTTTTTAAATTAAAACAAATGCAGGTAGATTGTCCTATCAAATTGTGATCACCAACTTTTCATGTATCTTATTATTGTGTTTTGACCCTGTAGGCTTACTCTCCCGCTGCAACTATTGATGGCTATGAAGATGTGCCTGCTAATGATGAGGAAGCTTTGAAGAAAGCAGTGGCTAACCAACCTGTGTCTGTTGCTATTGAAGCAAGTGGTTCTGATTTTCAGTTTTACTCTAAGGTAAGTTGATACTCTTTGTTATAGAATATACATTAAATCTCCTACAAACAATAGATTGCTTTTCTAATTCATGTATTATGTTATACAGGGAGTGTTCAATGGAGAATGTGGCACAGAGTTGGACCATGGAGTGGCGGTGGTAGGATATGGAAAAGATTACTGGATTGTTAGGAACTCATGGGGTCCTAGCTGGGGAGAAGATGGATACATTCGAATGAAGCGAGGTGGTGGTGTTCCTAAAGAAGGGTTGTGTGGCATTGTCATGGAAGCTTCCTATCCAACCAAGGGTACTCCTAGCCATGTTGATTCTACATGGGAACGATTCCAAAAATCCCAAGGAGTGCTTGAAACTGATTGTCAATAGTTGCATAAAATTCTCATCTTCCTATCCAATTACTTCTAAAAATTATGTATCTTAGAAATATGTTTTTCTCTTTAACTGTTAATAATGCTTCGGCCAATTTGTTGTAGTTTTAATGTATTCATTATTTACATTAGAACCTTAGTTATCAAGTCACCAATGTACTGTGGCTACAATGCCTATAAATATTCAATGTATTCACCATATACACCTATGTGATTGTTCAAACTCTCTTAACATGAGAGAGGACTTGTACTTGTTATTCATTTATTTAATAAAAAAATATTTTCCTTATCACTTAGTCTAATATTATATAATTAAATAGTTTCATTTATTCACCTAATGAGATCTATAGTAATGTGTATAAATCAAGGGAGAAAATTACACCTCAAAACCTTTCACTAATTTTTATAATAAATAATTTAATTAAAAAAGTCATAATTAATTTTTATATTAGATATCGATCATAAACATTACAATAGTTTCATAAAAGGAATAATAGGAGGGACTAAAGAAATCCTCCACAATTCAAGTCTCATGTCTATCAAAATTGCTACTTAGTTTTGCAGTGTACAAAAGTGATAATAATATACGTATAAACTAATAAATGTCTAATAAGATGCTTTAGATAAACTAAGGTAGATGCTATTATTTGTTGATATTCTTGCTGCTACTCCTACCACCATGAGCCCGTGTCTCACAGTTTGGTTCTTTTTTATTGTATGGCTTGACCAACTCCACTAGTCCTTGAAGAAAAGGTTGGTTTTCTTTCGTATTGTTTGCCTATGTCTACCCGTACAAGATTTTTTAATGCATTGATAGTCACCAATCCATCCTAAAGCAGTTTCTCAAACTTTTAGATTGAGAGTAACAGTAACCTGCATCATAGTGTTAAGAAAAGTGAGTTTTTTTTTTGTGAAACTCAATAAGTGACCTACTTCTACATTGAAACTTTTCTTCATTCCCCAATTTCAAGATTTTCCAAAGAATCTTAGTAGAAAGAATAAGCCATACGTAATTTATAGATTTAGAAACATGATTCAAATTACCCATAAGACCATCAAGCCAATTAATATTGCTGTGTCAATTATTAAATCTAAACAAAACACGTGCTAGATTTATTTAGCAACATAACAATGAAAAAGAAGTTTAATAGAATTTAGTACTCTACATATGTTTCATAACTCACCATTCTTATGTAGGATCTTATAGGGAAACCTCTGTAAAAGGAGGAGCCATCTAAACATGGCCTTCTTAGGCTTAATATTTCTACTCCAAATAATATTAAATATATTCTGCTAATCAATATTATATGATCTGATATTCTAACAATTATTAAGATGCATATAAATAGAATCATTTTTATAAAAAAACCCTGTATAAACATTTAGGAGAGATCTTAGTCATTTTGGTATCATCTAGCCAACAAAGCTTATCTAGACGTTCGTACTCATATTGGAAAATGTTAGAGGGGATGGGGGTTGAAAGAGACTCTCTGAGAATGGAATAAGTATGCCAATAGGTATGGGGGATGCTAAATTCCAAGCTAAGAACATTTCAAGATTTAAGACTACCATTGTCCATAATGTTTTTAAAGCATCTTATACCCCTACTATTCTGATTCTTTGTAGAGAAAACTTACAAGAGAAAGTGTTTTTCTTTTGTACCAAAAATTCCACCAAATAGAAGCATCCAATATGGTCTTATAATCAGATTTACTGCTAATAAGGAGAAGTCTCACAAATTCCCATGTTTTCTAGATGCTTCTAAACACGTTTGAACCTTCAGGAGAGACCAAAATAATGCCTACTAGGATATCTCTGAAGGGGAGGTCCTTCTAGGACTTAGCTCTCTTAGGGCCAACTCTATTAATGTTATGTTGAATTAGTAGTTTCCAAGTCTCATTTCCTTCTAAAGCTTTGAGAATCCATTTAATAGCTAGGGCCATGCCCTAAATTTTGAGGTCTTTGAACCCAATGCCACCCCAACTAGTTTCAATTGCGCACCACTTCCATTTGACAAAATATTGTTACATTACCATCTAACCATAAGTAATTTCTAATCTCCTTTTGGATGTTATTCATTTGATAACCATTGAACAATCACACAAAGTAATAATATATATTATATGAAGAAAATATTTTTTTGACATATTTGAACTCTACCAACAAGAGACAATTGTTGTTTATTCCACTTTCCAAATTTTATCATGATTTAATTCTTAACCCAGACCCAAATATACTTGAGGCATCAGTTGATAGAAAATGACATTCCTTGATATCCAACCACTTTAGAAGGGCCACCCCATTCAAATTCATATTTTGAGAACCATATTAGAGGAGAGGGGTGCCAAATTAGCATTATTGATTTAGCACAAGATAGGTTTTCCCAGATGCAAGGCAAAAGGTATCAAGTTTTTAGAGTAGGGAATCCATATTGGATTCCTCCATTTTGAAAAATAACACAGTATCATCCGTAAATTACAAATTTATGAGCTCTTTTTTTTTGGGTAGAGTAATTCCCCTGACTTTGGGTAATAGATAGTCATTCCTAAGTAGGCATTGCAATGCATCTAAGGCTATAAAAGGGATGGAGCTAATGGACATCCCTATCTTATAGATCTCTAAATTTAAAAACTTGCAAACTTGTCTCCATTGATATTGATTTGTGCTTCAACATCAATCAGTAGAAAATTCACTCAACGGTAAAATTTGGAGGGAAACCAAAGGCCCTGAGCACCATGGTAAGAAATGACCATTCAATTCTATCATATGAATTTTCAAAGTCTAGAAGGAACATGCCAACCTCTTGACCATCTTCTTTGGCCCAATGCATTTCTTCCTAGCTAGTAATAAGGTTTTCTAGGATATACCCGCCTTTTATGAATTATGTCTAAGTAATGTTGACAAACTTAGGGAGGATATTTATTAATCTATGGGCTAAGAATTTAGCAAGTATCTTGTAAGAGGCATTCAATAGTGATATAGGTATCTAATTCTTCATGAGATCCTTGTCCCTATATTTGGAAAAAATATTTATGATCCCTGTGTTGATGTCTTTACCTAGGTAACCTTTATCCCTAGCTTCATTGTAATTTTCTAATAGATCTTCAACAATCCATGAACTATTGGATTTATAGAATTCTACAGGAAAACCATCAATTCAAAGAGATTTGTCATTCTTAAGTGATTTTTTTAAAGAAAAAAGTGACAAAGCATTTATATTCTATTATATTATATAATTTTATAAACTAGTTCAGGAGGCTCCTTAGAGAAAGAACTAGCAATAAAACTCTGATTCCTTGTCTATGTACAATACGACCTAGAAACTACAACCAACATATAATACCTCATGGATGGTAAATACAATATATCCAATGATTACAACTCAAAATGTCATATGGGCAAAGCATCCCTTATGATAAAAAGCCCATAGAGTCCCAAGATCACACAAGATGAGCACTAAATGCAATAGCATATATCTCAGCTAAATCATGGAAATGCATCCCTAACAAAATCAAGCATTTGAGCCTGCATCAAAAAGTTCCAACTTTAACTCATCAAAGACACCAGAACTCAACATAACAAAGCCCATGTAGCTCATATAGTATATCAGTAGGCAGGGCATTCTAGCAACATGATAGTGCAAAATTTAACCAATAAACAAGGTCATTCTTCCATGGCCACCATAGATGATTCATCGAGATTGGAATCCCAAACACCCCAGTCATTATTTTTATTTTGGCGAGGGACAATCTCCCAACCATCGTTATCCAGTTGGACGCAACTATCTAAGACATGAGCATAAAACACAACCTCATTAACCTTCAAATAAATTCTATCATTTCTGATAACAATGGCGCACAAGAGCCACTAGAGAAGGAATTCACAATAGCTATAGAGAAAGAAATTAAGACAAAGCAATAGGATATGTGAAAATAGAAGATAAAGGCGGTCCAATCCGTCACCAAAACTATCTTTTGATGCTCAACTGACCGACGCTTGTCCCAATCAAAAAAATAAAATAAAATTGGGTGATCTGAAATGATGTCATTGAAATATAGTGTTTCAATGATGATGCTGTCACAACCAAGATTAGCAAGGCAATCATCAAATCTATTTACCTCCTGCAATGTGTGCGAAACACAAATTACAGAAAAAGAATCAATCAAATCCCAACACTGTTGCAAAATATAAGTTAATCGCCAATTTTGTGATGACCTGGATAGGAAGGAGTTGACAATAACCTACAAATCACCCTCAATATGAATTTTAGAAACATTGCATTTTTTTGCTAATATTAGACCTGCCAATAGAGCTTGGGTCTCCGCAACATTATAAGTCTCGTCTAGTAACACATATGCTTTAATTGCAATCACTGAACCCTGCCAATTCCAAATACAGACACAAAGACCCGATTTCCCCGGGTTGCCTCTAGAAGAGCCATCAAAGTTTAGCTTTGAAAATTGTTTACTGGGAGGAGACCATTTGAATTTTAAATGATCAGAGAAGTGATTCAAACTCCAATTGGGAACAAATCCAGCTAGTATGTTAATGTGTTTCCAAGACTTAAAGATTTTCTGATCCCAAGTTGAGAAAGAGATATTACTTTTATTAAAAAACAAATTTGCATTCACAACTTTAGTAATTGAGCCCTCGATCCCTCCAAGTACATTTTCCAAATTTAAGGCTTCATTACAAAATATGATTTTATCTTTCTCCCACCAAATGGACCATACAACTGCTACAGGAGTACACTTCTAAATACAAGAAAACACTGAACCTGAACACACAATCGACCAAGAATCAAACAGGTCCCATAAAGAATTAGGCAAAGGCATCAATATTTGAAGTTTATTAACTACAAAATACCAACATTTAGAGGCAAAAGGGCACTGCAATAGAAGGTGATCCGTTGTTTCCTTGGTTAGATTACACAATTTGCAAATGAAATTTTGAGCAATACCCATTCTTTCCAATCTCTCACCAGTAAGAATCGTCTTCCTAAAGGAAATCCATGCGAAACAACCAACCTTAGGTAGCACAATACCATTCTAGAAGAAGATAAAATATCTGCTTCTCCTATTCATATTAGCCAATTTTCTAAGACCTTTGTATCCCTCCTTAATTGAATATCTTCCATCCTTAGAAGGAGCCCATTTGACTATATCTGATCGCTTGGAAAAGAAGACAACCCTTTCAGAAAATAGGATCTTCATGTGATCAAGACTGTGTTGATTATAGAGAAGATCAGAAGGATCTTTCCATAAGACTCTACCTGAATGATATTATGCATCTAGGACATAATCCCAAATGGAAGAACCACAACCAGCTTTTAAAATCCTTCTTTCCTCATTCAAATGATATTGATGACATAATGGAGGGAACCCATTCCAAGAATCCTCCCAGAACTTAACATGCTCCCCATTGTGAACCTCCCAAGTTACTTAATTGAATACTATATCTTTTGAAGACACCATGAAGTTCCATATGGATGAACCTAAAGGAGGAATTGGAATAGTCAAAATTCTCAAAGGATTTGGTGAAACTAGGTACTTTTCTTTCATAATTGAACACCATTTAGCATACAATTTATCGTACATTTTCCACACCAACTTACCTCCAAATGCCTTATTTCTAGTTGCAATCCCACACCTCCCCCAAATTTAGCATGAGCCATTTCTTGCAAGGAAACTAGGGGGATTTTATTATTATCTGACAAGTTACCTTTCCAAATGAAGTCCCTAATGATCTTCTGAATCTTAGAAACAATGGAAGAGGGAGCATGAAGAATAGAGAGATAATAATTTGGTATAGCTGAGAGGACTACCTTAACTAAAATAATTTGCTCAGAAAGCGATAACCATCTCACTTTCCAGGCAGTAATCCTAGACCTTATTTTGTTAATGATAGGATTCCAAAAAGAAACTTTATTACATCCCATAAAGAAAGGAATACCTAGATAAAATGATGGAAGCTCGTCCACAGGAAAGCCCAAAATTGTAATAATTCTCTAAGCAATCACTTCATCAGTATTAAAAAAAAGAGTTTTGGACTTGTTGGCATTAACTGTTTGGCCTGAAGCTTCTAAATATACATCCAAAATATACTTAATTTTCCTAGCTTCATTCACATTTGTCTTACCAAACAACAATGTGTCATCTACAAATAACCTGAATGAGTGACTGAAATGGAAGTACTTGGAATAAGAATGCCTTGCCATAGTCCTAAATCTGAAAGTCTCTTAATCAATATGCTAAAAGCATCAACCATTAGGATAAATAATACTGGAAACAACATATTGTATGCACCCTAAAATGGTCATTGGTCGCCTAGACTTTGGGCCCCATTTCTCAATTTATCAAATCCCTGAATCAATATTTTCAAATATCAACAATATCAATTATATCAATTTCCTTGATCAAATCATAATCAATTCAATATTTCCTA
>MU223849.1:1186188-1199971 GCA_018584345.1 Thuja plicata
TCATTGAATCTCTCGTTGTATGGTTTATTGGCAAGGTCATGAGTTTATAGCTCTAGCTGAGAGCAATTTTACAAATCTTGCAACTCCATGCATAGAGAGCTATGGATCAATTTGTGAGGGCTCATTCGTGAGTTTCCTTGCATGTAAGGATCCATAGAAGTGCACTACTTTTGTGTGTACACATATCACCCTGACAAACTCCTTGATAAGAAGCAAAGAAACCAACAAATTCACTATTAATAATGACTGAAAACTAGGCCCTTGAGATACATGCCTTAATCCAATGACACCACTTATTCAAAAATACAAACATGGACAACACCATGAAGAGAAAATACCACCAAACTCTGTCATACACCTTCATCATGTCAAGCTTGATCACAAAGCTTGATAGTTGGTGAGAGTCAATAGAATAGAGAGTTTCATGTGCTACAACCTCCCCTTCCCATGTTTCCCTACCTGACACAAAACCCCCCTATTTTGGAGAAATTATGAGGGATGAGCTGCTGCAATCTCGAATACATAACTCAACTCCCATAACTTTTGATTCTTCTCTACTAATCTTGTTGGGAATTATGGACTCACATAATTCCCTAGCCTTCACAAGTTGAGTTTTACTATACTCTACTTTAAATTATTTTCTATTAATTTATACAAACATATCCTTGATCTCATCAGGATCACATGCAACACATTCTTCACCAAAAATCCTACAAATAGATTCCTTAAATTTCTTACTCTTCATCATACTGAAGAAGAATTCAGAACCCTTGTCTCCATGTTCCATCCATCTAAGTTTGGCTCTTAATTCCTCTCACCTCATTAATTCTATGATTTTGTATTCTTTTAAGGGAATTTTAAATTTTAACATGATTACTATTAATATCAATGTCAGAAGGATGGTCTTGACATTTATTTTCTACTGTACATTATTCATCATTCAATTTGGATTCCTTTTTTTCTATAGTCTACAACCCTCTTCTTGCCTATGATCCACATGATGTCCTTCTAGCTTGCAATATTTTCATTCCATCTCTCAATGGCAGATGTCTTTTTCATCATCCATTTGTTGATCTACCTAAGCATGAGGATTGCATCCAACAAAATGTATCCTTAAGAAATTCCACATTTAACAAAAGATTATCATATTTGATGTGATCTGGGGTAGCTTGTTGAAGCAGTTGAATTTCTGCCAAGATAAGGTGATGACCAAACAATATAAAAGGTTGAGTATTAACTTCAAAACTTCTTGAACTAATTACAAAATTGAACTTATCTTTGTTAACATAGAATTGATCTAATCTACTATAGATCCTCTTATGCCCTTACTAGAATTTGCACCATGTGAACCAAATAATGTTATGCTCATTCATGCTACCCTCAAGGGGGTCAAAAAGGTTAAGTCTAGATTTGAGTCTAGACTAGTAGAACAGTTCATTACCTTTCCATTCAAGTTCATTTCCCCCTCTTTTTTCATCTCTCCTCTCTACCATATTGAAGTCTCTTCCATGGATCCATGGGACATCCTTAAGGGAGGATAATTACCTCTAGACTTCAATCATTTCTTTATATTCATTAGCTGCATATATTGAACAAAAACCAATGTTAATTCATTTATATACACTATGACCCAAACTACCCTATGGTAAGGGGATATGCCCATGTATTTGACTTTCTGAGTCCATTTATTAGCAAGAAGGATGGAAATTCCACCTTTTCCTTTTGCATGTTTAGTGTTGAAATATGTAGCTTCATGCCATATACATTTGAGGCCAATGTCAATAATAAATTGTGTTGCTTTGACCTCTTGTAGAAAGACAATGTCCTTATTTTTCAATGAACTAATCATTCTTTTCACAATATATTTTTTTTCTAGAGATACTGATTCCCTCACATTCCATGATATGCACTTTATACCCATTGAAAACATTATTCAACAGAGTCCATGGTTACCCTAAAGATTTTAAATCTTTTGGACAAACCAGTATTCATTTCCTTCCTCTTTTTTCTATTGCATATCAGATGGTCAAAAAATTACATTAGTTACTTCAGAGTTTAAGTCTTATCAAAGTAGTTACACGGGGCACAACCATAGCCATATCCATATAAAAAAAGCTCAAAAAATTACAGTTGTCAACATCGCTGAGAGTATCTTAAAGACAAATTATCTATAGACTCTAGAACCTATCCTAATCAGAAGGAACATCATGATCGTTATCTGACTCATTGGAGTCTGGGGATACATCATTGTATCCTATGATGCCATAAGTTGGGAATTTTTCTATGTTCTCTACTGTCCTGCCCCCTGTAGGTAAGTCTGACTGCTTCACCTTATCAATTCATTCTGAGAGCTTACTGTCAAACAGAGGTCCCAGTTTCATGGTTGTGTATCCATGTGCTATGTCCTTTTTTCTGATTGTGATCCCACCTTCCCTCAGCACCTGGAGGAACTTAATCTCTTTCATCTTAATAATAACTATTACCTGCATGGAAACATCAGAGTAGATGAGTTTCCTTAGTGACTCAGTAAGATTACGGCTCTTCCCTGCCAAAACATCATTATTGCGATCCTTCCAAATAACCCACAATATAATAGAAGACAAAATAGACCAGAAGACATGAAGGAATTATATTTTTTGATTAGTATACTTAAGGAAAAACATGATCTGCACTGTCAGTTTACTCCACACAAATAGATAGGGCACAACACCACCCAACGATAAGGTCACCTCATAAACACTGTTAAGTGTTATCCGATGACAAAAAGGTTAAAGGAAACCCGATGAGTAACAACAGTACAACCCGACGGAACAACACAGAGAGGAACCCGAAAGACAAAGGGAACCTGATGAACATTTCAAACAAAGGAACACTGACAGAGTTCAAGTTCAACCCGATGACCAAGAACCAAAAGTCAGTTACATCTGGCAAAAAGTGGATCTGACTTTCCACGTTATATAAATCACTAAAGTTTTATTTATAGCTTCTTGATTTAATTTTAAATCCATTATGTGTAGAGGAAGAAATGCATTTATTATTGTTTTAATCAGTTTTACTGATTTAAAACATGCAAACTAAAGATCAAGGTCAACTTGTAAACCTTGGATCGAAGAGTTAACATTGTAATGCGTGATTCCAAGATAGGTCAAATACTTGTATAGATAGGTGCTCAATCCATTGAGAATAGTTGTTGTTCAATGAAGATAGTAGCCATGGAGAGCAACTAGAGACCAGAAAACAGAATTCATGTAGGACAGAAAAAGAATCAAGTCAGTTTCAAGAATAGAACAGAGGCTACCGACGAGTAGAGAAAAGGTATTCATCAATCACTTAAGGTGATATCATAATTTTGAGAGCTTTAATGGATTTCTAATCAACAATTATAGATTGTATGCAGTCAGTCAACATTTGTACTCATTCTAACAAGTGTAGTACACTAATGAAATCCTTTCAAGAAAGATGGGCTTAACCATCCTATTGCAAAATCTCATAACCGAGTGAACACTTAAATCAGTGTTGCTAAAGCTCTTAACAGAGTAGATCTTAACAGGTCTCCAAATTAATACTCCTAATAGGGTAGATCATCAGAAGTGATCAAATTGTAAGCCTTAACTGGATCCCTTCCATTCTACAGATGGTGAAGTTTTGTGGGTGCCATCCCCACCGTAGTTTTTACTTCCTAATAGGAGTTTTCTACGATACCATATCTTGTGTTATGTGTTTATCATTTTCATGAATGTTTCTATGAATGCTGTAAACCATTAAAGATTATAAATGAACAATACATACATAAGAAAGAACAACAGTAATGGTCAGTAATACAGTAATATATGATTACTAATGATAAATTAGGAAAGGTGTTAAAAGTTTAAGAGGCACTGATTCACCCCTCCCCTCTCAGTACTACTTCCCATTAATTCCAACAAGACATTGCAAAATTTTCTGCCGTTAATGCTCCTAGATATGACATTAAGACTATCAAAATGAGATTTGTATGTGAGGCCAAACATCTTCCAAATTTTAGTAGCAAAAAGGCATTCAAAGAAAATATGCAGTATAGATTCAGGTTGTTTACAGACATTGCACAAATTAGGTCCCCCCCCAAGCTTTTTGAAAGGGAGTTTGTGTAGAAGAAGATGCCATAATAAACAAATGATTTTGGGTTCAATAGGTCTGGTCTAGATAGAGGTAAAGTATTTGTTCCAATCCACTAAGGGGGCCTCTAGGTGCCATATGGAGTTAGCATGGATGAGGATGTATGAGTTTTGGGTGAGAAGGTGGTATAAGTATTTGACCTTAACTTGGTGGAGAGGGGTATCATCCGGCTAGGCAAACAGGGTGGAACAATTGTTAGTTGAGCAACAACCATTAATAGGTCCCAGATTGTTAAGAGAAATAGAGAGGATGGTGTAAGTTCTACTTTGGGACAAGGGCATGCCAAATTTTACTTTCAGATTATCCCAAGTGTCAAAAATGTCTCTCTGAAACACATCATGAAACTAACTTAATCCTTTCACTGCCCACCCTTTTGTAGAACAACCTTGTAGAAGGGAAAGAGGTTTATCTTTATGTTTTAGGCTCCACCATATGGATCTAGAGCCACATAAATTACCACCACTTTCTATGGGATTAGTGTTGCAGAGGAATCCTCTAACAAATTTATATCTCTTCCAAACTAATTTGAAGACATTAGATCCTTGCACAACAATATTACTGTCTAAGCTAAGTAAGTCGACATAGCTTAGGAGGGTTGAGGATTTGGCTTTACAGGGGTGGGCCCTATAAAGATTGTTCTTGATCAAAATTTTCCAAGGTTCATTCCCAGAGGAGGCCTTGGAAATCCACTTAGCTGATAATGATATACCTTGTGTCCTAAGGTCCTTTAAACCAAGACCTCCCCAGGCCTTTGCTTTAGTGCACCATTCCCAGGAGACAACATGAGTCTTCTTATTTCCTCTTCCATCTGATCACAGGAAATCTTTGATAATTTTCTAAATAGAACTGAACTAGATTTGGTTAAAGAGCCATGACGAAGAGAAGTAGATGGGGTAGGATGATAGTATCTTCTGGCATACTTGGAATATGCCTGGGAAGGAGAGGAGGTTTTTGTCCCATTTATTGAGTTTGGCGAGGATTTTATCCTTTTCCTAGCACCACATTTCATTGATGTTTGGATCCATAGCAAATGGAATCCCTAGTTAGCTCACAATATGGGTAGGTCCTCCCAATTCTAGGTCATATTTTCTCCACCATGTTAGAGGATTGATCTCCCATGCCAATATAATGGATTTGGAGATAGAGATTTTTCTGCCTGAGGCCATGCAAAATAGGTCTAATTTCTACGTCAGGTAACCCATATTATTCTCCTCTATGTTCAGGAGGATGGCCATGTCATCTGCAAATTGGATGTTGGATACCTATTGGCCATCGGGGAGGGAGATGCCTTTCACTTGGGGAGATAGGGTGTCATCCCTAAGCAAGAAGTGGAGAGAGTCTGCAGAAATGAAAAATAGGGAAGGAGAAAGAAAACATCCTTGCCTGATGGATCTAGTGAGTTCAAAGAACTGAGATCTAAATTCATTAACCTCTACTACTACCATAGCTCCTTTTAGTAAGGTGGAGACCATCTTGCAAAATGAAGGAGGGAAGCCCAAACTTTCCAGCATGAGTAGGATAAACTTCCATTCAATACGGTCGTAAGATTTTTCATAGTCTATGAGAAGCATAGCACTTTGTTGGCATGAAGATTTGGCCCATTCCATTGCTTCCCAACAAGTAACCAAATTCTCTAGGATATATCTACCCTTGACAAATCCTGTTTGGGTATTGTTGATCACCTTAGGGAGGATTTTGGGAATCTAGAGGGAGAGGGCAT
The DNA here is from genome assembly GCA_018584345.1 of Thuja plicata. Taxonomy (NCBI): domain Eukaryota; kingdom Viridiplantae; phylum Streptophyta; class Pinopsida; order Cupressales; family Cupressaceae; genus Thuja; species Thuja plicata. The sequence continues at coordinate 1,192,064 of MU223849.1, forward strand.
TGGCCAGGATCTTGTACCCCACATTTGGTAGGGTGATAGGTCTCCAATTCTTGATTAGGAGTCTATCCCCATCTTTGGGAATCAATTTAATTAGGCTAGCATTCAGTGTAGAGCCAAGAGTCCCTATAGTAATGGCCTCTAGAATACTTTGTAAAGGCTGGTACTTACCCATCCAATATTAGTCTTGTAGAATTCATCCGTAAGCCCATTTGGGCCAGGTGATTTTTCATTAGCCATACTCAAGATAACACTCTTGATCTCTTCTATTTAAAGATCTTTCCCAATACTAGAAACATCCTCTTCTGAAACTTTCTTAGGGATAATGCCTTTAATATTTTGCATAGCCAAGTCCATTGACCCATTGTCTTTAGTGGTGAAAAATCTGCTATAGAAGTTGGAGAAGGTATCCAGGATTCCTTCTTGGGCCATGATAGTGTTAGCTTGATCAATGATATAGGTAATCTTGTCTCTTGCCTCCTTCTTCCTAAGGGTTTGGAAGAAGAATTTAGATCCTCTATCTCCTAGATTGAGCTAGTTAATTCTGGCTCTCACCCTAGATCCTTTGGTTTTAATGAGTTGGAGCTTCCTAAGGGATTCTCTGCAATCTATCACCATATCCAATAGACCTAGGTCTACGAGGTTTCTTTGAATTTGAATCTCAGCCTCTTGCAGCTCTTCCATAAGCTTGAATTATTTTCCTCTAACATCTTTGGCTTTCTTCTTCCCAACAATCTTGAGCATCTTTTGCCAAGATAGTGTGGTAAGATTCCATCTATCCACTTCAGTATTGTGTTGGGCTACATCTTCATTATACCAGGATATAATGTTAATAGCAGCTTGGACTGCTTCATCTTTGAGGAGAGAAGAGTTAAGTGCAAACCCTGCTCTACTAGGGGGTGGGGCATCATGGGAGGGAATAAGGTGGATGCAAGAACAAATAGGGTGGTGGTCTGAGAGGGTGTATGGGGTAACCTTAACACAGTTATCTCCTGTGATAGGTGGGCAGCTGAAGATCTATTTGTTGAAGTAAAATCTATCTAATCTAGAATATACCTCCTGTCACCTCTTTGAAAATTAGACCAGGTAAACCACACACCTTCCGAGTCACTTTTCTTCTCTGCCAAGGAGTCGAAGAGATAAACTTAGAGATCATCCTATTCCAGAAAACCATCTCATTACCTTTCCATTCAAACCTTTTCCCTCCAATTTTGTCTTGGGATCTCTCTATCATGTTGAATTCCCCTGCTAGGATCCAAGGTATATTATCTAAATATGAGATCCATTTCCATAGGTCAATCCTCTCATGGTGGTCATTAGGGGCATATACCGAGAAAATTCCAAGGGTTTTCTCTCCAGTTTTAAATGAGACCCATACTTCTCTATTACAGGGAGATGTCCCCCATCCTTGGATCAACTTCCTCCTCCTGGTACCAACCAAAATAGAGGTTCCTCCTTTACCTTTCTGATGTTTAGTGGAGAATGTAGTAGCGTCCTTCCAAATGCACTTTAAAGCAATATCTAGAGTAAATGCCACTACCTTAACTTCTTGGAGCGTGAGGATGTTAACTTCCTTATGTGATTGTAGAAACCTTTTAAATACATATTTCCTATCAGAGGACTCTAGTCCTCTGACGTTCCATGATGCAAATTTTATAGACATGGAGACTATTTGTCTGTGTTTATGGGAGTCTTGAAAATCTTAAAGCATGAGGGTATGTTGTTTTTAGGGTGCTTGAATGGCTTAGGGTTTCCATTCAGCAGAGGAGGTCTTCCTCTCTTCTTCTTGAGACTGTACCCCCTGGGGCTTCTAGTGGGGGCTTCTTATCCACCTTAGTATCCTTCTTCTTCTTCTTCTTCTTCTTCTTATTAGAGTCTGAGACAAAGATAAATTTATCATCTTTTGTATTGCAAAAACTTCTCTGTTCTCTGCTGACTTCCCCTTCCTCCAGGTCAAGGTCCCCCTTGAGCCCAGTGTCCATCCTCACTGTATCCTCTGCCAAGGTGAATATCCCTGCTATGCTCCTATTCTTTGGGCTATATCTCCATAAATCAGGCGGGGGTGGGAGGGGCGCGGAGCTGGGATACAAATCACATTGAATGCATTGAGTTAATCTTGAATGGATGGAACAATTGGTTGATCACTCGACTGAGTTGAGTTGGGAGGAGATGTCGAGAGAGGGGGGACAACAGGGCTATCCATCTTGTTAACTGATACACCCAAAATGGTGGATTGGACCCTAGGAGAATCTTGATCTGGAGGAAGTATAGAGTACATTTTCCACTTGGGTTTAGGGATGGATCTTATCTTGTCTACCTTGTTTTTAATCCTCTCAATAGTAATCTGTTGAGCATTCAGAGTCCTATGTTTTGGTCCTGGGGGGATGGTGTCATGACCCAAACCAAAGTCCAATTCACTAGCACCAGGGAGGCTCTTAATAGCATTAGGGACCACCAGGGCTGGTATGGGGGGGGGGGGGGGGGGGGTTTGATACACNGGGGGGGGGGGGGGGGGGGGGGGGTTTGATACACATCAAACTGGCCTTTGAGTTTATCAAGGGTTGCAGAGATAGCCTCTGAGTTCTTCATCCAATCTGTGGCAGAATTGTCTAAGATGGAAGGAAGACACTGTTCAGTCTGAGATGGGTGGCTAGTCAGGGAAGTAAGAGGGGATAATCTAGGAGGGGTATCCTTGGGAGGGTTGGATGCAGAGTTAGCAGGGTTATCACTCAAGAGATTAGGGTCACAAAAGGGGGAGGGGTTATGCTTTTTTAAGATAGGGAAATCTTGTTTATTATGGCCCTCTTTCCTACAGAGGTAAAAACTATTCATACCACCCAAGAAGGTAACAGGGCAAGTGATAGGGCAACCACCAAGGTCAAAATGGAGAGATTCGGGGAAATCAATATCGGGTTTAAGGGAAATGAGCACTCTCACATCAGTATGTGGAATAAGTGTGTTAGACTGGTCAATCCTAAGAACCTTGCCAATGGGGTCAAGATCTCTAGGGATTAGATTAAAAAAAATATGGAGGAATATTTTTAATGACAACCTAGTGGGGGCTAGATAGGGCCATAACTTCTTTATGCGAGGCCTCAAGAGACGACAAGATGGATCTGAACTCATGGTTTAGGGAACCTCCCCTTTTGATGTTTTAAGCATGTTTTTGGTTGGTTTAGGAGTTTTTTTGTGGTTAGAAATAGGATCCAATAGGTTGGATACTATGTTGATCCATTTCAAGATTGTAAGAGCTATAGTGCTCATTAGGTGTTTTAGGGTCATTTTGGGCTAAATTAGTGAAAGTTTCTATTTTGATGGAATTTGGGTTTAATGTGTGTTTTAGGATCCTACACATCCTACCTAGGGTCATGGAAGTCAAAATCACCCATCGAGTTGACAAAAAGAGTCAAAATGCTCAAAGTGCAAAAAATTGCTAGCAACTTTGAAAGTTGGTCGAGCAACTTTTGCAAGAAATTACAAAATATAGTTAGATCAGTTGTAACTACCCCATGCTTAGTATATGAGAATGGATTTGATGTTTTGGGATGGTTAATGAAATTTTGGATTGCAACATTTGTTTCTGAGACCTCTGTACGGATGACTGTAATTGCATTCTTGTAATCTGCACTATTTCCTTGCTACTGTACGACTATGTATGGATTGGAAAAGAAGATCGGACCCCATGGGGGTGTAGAGTTTTCAAGTAGCTTTCATATGCAATAGATGGTTTTATTTCAATTTTTTTTAGTGTACATTTAGATGATTTTGTAGGTCACTAGTCTGTAGGTGACATTACAGTGCTACCTAGTTAGAAATGACTCTAATCTAAGAACCCACGGGTGGAATTGACTGAAACCATGAGAGAAATAGGGTTAGATTCTGTAGATAGGATTTTTTTTTCATTCTTTCAGTTTCAATGGATTTCCTAGGCCAAATAGGAAGCCCTATGGCTGACTGGTGAATCCAGGTGAGCCAGGACAGGGTGAAGAAAGAATTGGTTTGAGCACCCATGATCTTTTGGAAAAGACTTAGTGGAATTTTTAGATGTCCTAGATAGTCTCCTAAAAGGATTAAAAGGTGGAAGGAGGTGAATCAAATTTTGGAGATCATTTTGAGAATTGTTTATGCTGACTGGTCTAGAGGCCTAAATAATAGGCTAAAAACTAGGGCTTGCAAGAAACTAGGGTTGTGGGTGTATCCAGAAGTCAGGAATTTGGATTCTGATAGTTATTTTTGATACCTTGAAGAATTTCAAGGTCTCTTGTGGAGTCAATTGTATATTTTTGGATCATTAAGCTAAAAACAGTGAATTTAGACCTACTAGGAATTGGGCAATTAGGCCTCCTAGTGAAATTGCGACCAATTGGATTGGTAATGGGTCTAGAAGTGTGGGAAAGGTTTTAGAATGAACTTTGATGGGTCAAGAAGATAGGTAAGGGTCCAAGTGGATGTATGGGAAGATCCTAAGTAGGGGTTTGGGATTCTAGGAGGAAACCTACAGAAGAAGATTAGGCATGTGAGTAACTAGTTGGACTAGTTAAGCCTAGAAAGTTTGGAATCTTCCAAAGATCAACTATACCTTGGAGGAGAAGTTGATAGTGAGGGTCTTGGAGATCCTAATTGGGGAAGAATCCAAAAATAACTAACCATTGGATGGTTAGGGTAGAGAAAGAAGCAAATTCAAGAAGGAAAACACTAGGATACCAAACCCTCTGCATTAGAGTGGTATCAGAGCCATAATATCTTGAAGATTGTGTATGTCTGAAGTGGAAGAGAGTCAAGAGGTAGAAAAAATGCCTCATATGGAAATGAGTAGGGATTCCATAGTGGAATTGGTTCAGGGCCTCTTAGAGAAGGATAGTGTGTCCGAGACCAAGAGAAAAAAGAAGATCGCTAAATGAGGAGATGAGAGCGATGGAGATGATAAAATTCAGACAGAAGAGTCATCTAACAAAGGTAAAGAACCTGAGATGGACAAAGAAAAAAGGTATTATTAGATGCCTTTAAGTCCCTTAAAAATGATAGTTTGGAACACATACCATATTACCATGACAGTATGAATGGAGAAGAGTTGTTGGATTGGCTTGAAGCCATTGACAATTAGTTTGATTACAAGCAAGTCTCAGAAGAGAAGAAGGTTAGCTATGCTATGGCTAGACTCAAAGGATCTGCATTGGTGTGGTGGAACATGATGCCAGATGATAGGGTAACCAGTGGAAAGAAGAAGATTGTTTCCTTGGAGAGGATGAAGATCAGAATGAGGGCACAATTCTTGCCTACTGATTATGAAATTCAAATGTACCAAAAGTTGTAGAACTTAAGACAAAAAGAAATGACAGTAAGTGCTTACACCGAGGAATTCCACAAATTGAGCCTAAGGGCTAGAAGACAAGAAGAAGAAATGGAGAAGGTGGAAATGTATCTCAATGGGTTGAGAAAAGGGATAGAACATTTGATTAGCATGATGGCTCCTGACAGTATGCACAACTGTTTCAAATTAGCTTTGAGAGTAAAGGATAAGGCTAGAAGGAGGAATGACTTCCATCAAAGAGGAAGAGGTGGTAACAATAATAAAGGTTTTCAAAGAGGCAAGAGTAATTTTGGTAGAGGAAAAAGCCCTAATAGACAAGAAGATAATTAGTCTATGGATAACAGTGGGGGTAATCAGTTCAGAGGATCTTTTTAGAGGGGAGGATACAGAGGAAGAGGACCACCAAGAGGTAGGTTTCAGCCCCAAGGAAGATCTAGCTCAGTCTTTACTGGCAGGTGTTACAATTGCAACCAAGTGGGTCACACAATAGGTAGGTGTCTTGAAAAGGTTTCCTCATCTTCAATGGGGGATAGAAGGAATCAGTTGGTGCAAGAGGATGACACTCAAAGTGTTACTTTTCCCATTTCCAAGGCAGGGCCAGTATTGGATGGAGAGAATTTGATGTTAAGAAGAACTTTGTTGAAGGTTCCTAACACCATAGAGCCACCTCAAAGAAAGAAATTGTTCAAGAAAACTTGTAGGTCTCATGGGAATATTTGTAAGGTTATAGTGGAATCTAGATCCACTAAGAATATAGTATCCATAGAGATGGTAGACAAACTGAAACTTAGGAGGATACCTCATACCACACCCTATAAAGTTTCATGGTTGAACAAGGGTCAAAAAATAGTGGTGGATGAAAAAACTATGGTTGAGTTTGAGATACGGGAGTATAAGGACAAGGTCCTATGTGACATACTGCCTATGGATGCATGCCATCTTCTCCTAGGATGCCCATAAAAATATGATGTCAAAGCAATACATGATGGAGAAAATAATAGTTATGTGATCACCAAGCTAGGGAAGAAGTTTCAGATGAATCCATTGCAAGAACCTAATGAGGAGAAGCATGTGGGAACCAGTGTGATGTTATTGAGTGGGAAGGAGTTTCTAAAATCCATGAAGAAGGAGAAAGGATTCTGTTGTGCAGTGATAGTGAAGCCAAAGGAGGAGACCAAAGAGGAAGTCAACATGCCACCAAACATACAAACACTGTTGGAAAGATACCATGACATAGTGGATAATGGAATGCCAAGTGCATTAACACCTATGATGGATGTAAGCCATCCAATTGACCTTATTCCTGGAGAAAATTTGCCAAACAAAGCAGCATATAAGATGACACCAAGTCAAAATGTAGAGATAGCCAAGCAGATTCAAGATTTGTTGGATAAAGGTTTGATAAGGAAGATTTTAAGCCCATGAGGTGTACCTACAGTACTTGCACCTAAGAAGGATGGAAAATAGAGGATGTGTATGGACTCCAAGAATATAAACAAGATCACAATTAGGTATAGATTCCCAATGCCCCGGATAGAAGACTTGATGGACAACTTGGGAGGTTCTTGTTACTTTTCTAAGGTGGATTTGAAGTCAAGATACCATCAAATAAGAGTGAGGCCTGGTGATTAGTTGAAGACAACCTTCAAAACCAATGAAGGACTGTATGTGTGGATAGTAATGCCCTTTGGCCTAAGTAATGCACCTAGCACATTCATGAGGCTCATGAATGAAGTGCTAGCATATTTTATTGGTAAGTTTGTAATAGTTTACCTTGATGATATTTTGATATTTAGCAGGTCCAAGGAGGAGCACATGAAACATTTGGAGATGGTCTTAAGAAGGATACATCAAGAAAATTGTGATTTTATGAAAACTGAATTAGTTTACCTTGGTTTTGTGGTTGCTAATGGATATATGAAGATGGACCCTGATAAAGTTAAGTCCATTTTGGAATGGCCTACACCTAGGTACATAGGGGATGCTAGGATTTTCCATGGGTTGGCCTCCTACTATAGGAAATTTGTAAGAAATTTTAGTCATGTATGTGCCCCTATTCTTAACACCATAAAAGGTGGAATCAAATGTAAGTTTGAGTGGATTGTGGTAGCAGACCAAGGGTTTGAAATGTTGAAGAAGAGGATTGCAGAACTACCTACTCTTAGGTTCCCTAATTTCAATCAACTGTTTGTGGTAGAGTGTGATGCTAGCAAGCTAGCTATTGGAGCAGTGTTAAGCCAAGAGGGAAACCCTGTGGCATTCTTCTCAAAGAATTTAAATGAGGCTAAGCAAAAGTATTCCACATATGATTTGGAGTTATATGCTATATTACAAGCCCTTAAAAAGTGGAGACACTACCTATTACCAATGGAGTTTGTGGTCTACACTGATAACCATGCTCTAAGTTTCTTGAATGGGCAAGAAAAACTGAATCAAAGGCACTTGAAGTGGGTAGAATCATTGCAGGCTTATACATGTAACCACCTGGATTTGGTCTGTACCGACCATAGACCCTATTTTCCCTAGGTGTGATCATACCCCCTGTTATGTCAAGACAATGTTACTTTGGCATAATTTATTATTAAATCAGATTTAATGTC
>MU223849.1:1203136-1221373 GCA_018584345.1 Thuja plicata
CTCATTAATGCCTCATTAATGAAGATTCCTTAAGCCCATGTCTCTCCCCATGCCTCTTAAATGCTTGCATTTAATGCATTTGACTCAAGCCCATCCTCATAAATGCCTCTTACACCCTCTTTATGAGACTTATCTTCTAGAGTCTTCTTGGTTCTCTTCCCTAAATGGTCACATTCTTCCCTACTTTCAACCCAATAATATTGTGACAAGTGTCACAATTTGATGCACTTAAAGAAGCACAATCCATATGCTCTATTCTAGTGAAATCCTGACCTCTCTTCAGCTTTGCATCTGAACCACCCATTTTCAACCCCTTTTTCTATAAATAGAAGGCATTTTTGAGAGCAAATGGCCCTCATTTTTAGAGTTAAATTGCATTGTTATACTGTTTAGATATCTCTAGCATTTTAGTTTCAATTCCATGCATTGTTATAATGTCAGTTTTCATAGCTTAATTACATGCTTTCTAATCATTTAGCTTAGTTTTCAATTAAATCTCTCATTCTTAGGAGTGTATTGTCACTGAATGGTGAATAATCTAAGGGAATGATTATGGCATTTTTCAAACTCTTCCTAGATAGGGAGCAATAGGTCGATGTTAGGGTTTTGTTCTTATATGCACACTAATCCTTGTTTTACACTAACATAATGACTTATTGAAGTGTTGTGTCGTAGGCAACTGGTGCATCATTTGACACTCACAATACATTTGTTATAAAGCATAAGAAAGGGGTTAGAAACAAGGTTGCAAATGCTCTTAGTAGAAGAGTACTCACAATACAAGAGATACAATTGCAAAGTGTAGGGATGGATGATTTGAAGGACCTCTACAAGGAGGACAAAGATTTCAGAGATGCCTATGACGGATGTGTGAAGTTCCAATAGGGATTCAAAGTGGATTTAAATGAGTTTATGTTGTAGGAAGGCCTATTGTTTAAAGGACATATTATGTGTATACCTCAGTGTTCAATGAGGGAGAACATTGTGAAGGAGAAACACCAAGGCAACTTGGGAGGCCACTTTGGAGTGGATAAAACTTTGGAGCAAGTGAATAGGCATTAATATTGGCCTAAGTTACAATCAAATGTTAGGAGATTTGTAGAAAAATGTCAGATTTGTTATAGGGCAAAAGGACAAAGCAACAACAGTGGGTTGCATCAACCTCTTTCCATACCCCAAAGGCTTTGGGAGTGCCTAAGCATAGACTTTGTTTTGGGGTTACCAAAGGCAAGTAGGGGTCATGAAGGTGTATTTTTTGTGGTGGATCATTTTAGAAAAAAGGCACACTTCATTCCATGCAAGCAAACCAATGATGCTTCTCAAATTGCAGGTCTATTCTTTAGGGATATTGTAAGGATCCATGGATTGCCACTGGATATTGTAAGTGACAAAGATAGTAAGTTTGTGGGTCACTTTTGGAGAACCCTATGGAAGATGCTTGGCACAAACTTATCTTTCTCTTTAACCTACCATCCACAGTCAGATGGACAAACGAAGTTAGTCAATAGGTCACTTGAGAACTTGCTAAGATGCTTGACTAAACAACATGGACATTCATGGGATCACATCATAGGGAAAGCAGAGTTTGCCTATAATGATTCATTTAATAGGAGTACAGGTAAAATCCTCTTTGAAATAGTATATGGGGTCAATCCTAGAGGGATTTTGGAGTTGAGAGATCTTAGTTTGAAGGAAAAGAGGAGTGCACAAGGAGAGTCATTTGTAGAACAAATGGAGGAACTTCATGATCAAGTCAACAAGACTTTGCAAAAGCAAGTGGAGAAGTACAAGTTCAAAGCTGATCAAACCAGAAGGGATTTGCAGTTCAAGGTTGGGGATCTAGTACTAGCCTATCTCAGGAAGAAGAGGCTAGCCAAGGGTCATCCAACTAAACTACTCATGAAGAAGATAGGGCCACTAAAGATTTTCCATAAGTATGGCAAGAGTGCCTATGAGGTGGAGTTGCCTCCTAATTTGGGGATTTCACCCATTTTCAATGTTTGTGACCTATATCCCTACAAGGGGCCATCTATTGACACACATTAGTCTACACTTTTAGATTTGGGGGATGATGATTGGGTGAAAGACTTGCCTACCCTAATGCCACTGAAGTTGGAAAGTGTACTGGATTCTAAAGTGATCAAAAAGATAAGGAAGGGTAACTACAAGGAGTACCTCATCAAGTGGAAATGAATACTTGAAGCTGAGGCCACTTGGATGGCAGAGGCAGATATTCTGAAACATGGGGTCACCATTGAAGACCTCCTAACTCAAGGAACTTGAGTTATTTGTCTAGGGGATTATGGTGCAGGGCACCTCCCCTTTTGATGTTTTAAGCATGTTTTTGGTTGGTTTAGGAGTTTTTGTGTGGTTGGAAATAGGATCCAATAGGTTGGATACTATGTTGATCCATTTTATGATTGTAAGAGCTATAGTGCTCATTAGGTGTTTTAGGGTCATTTTGGGCCAAATTAGTGAAAGTTTCTATTTTGATGGAATTTGGGTTTAATGTCTGTTTTAGGACCCTACACATCCTACCTAGGGTCATGGAAGTCAAACTCACCCATCGAGTTGACAAAAAGAGTCAAAATGCTCAAAGTGCAAAAAGTTGCTAGCAACTTTGAAAGTTGCTCGAGCAACTTTTGCAAGAAATCGAAAAATGTAGTTAGATCAGTTGTAACTACCCCATGCTCAGTATATGATCATGGATTTGATGTTTTGGGATGGTTAATGAAATTTTGGATTGCAACATTTGTTTCTGAGACCTCTGTACAGATGACTGTAATTGCATTCTTGTAATCTGCACTGTTTCCTTGCTACTGTATGGATGTGTACGGATTGGAAGAGTAGATTGGACCCCATGGGGGTGTAGATTTTTCAATTATCTTTCATATTCAATAGATATTTTTCTTTCAAGTTTTTGTAGTGTAAAGTTAGATGATTTTGTAGGTCACTAGTCTGTAAGTGACATTACAGTGCTACCTAGTTAGAAATGACTCTAACCTAAAAACCCACCAGTGGAATTGATTAAAATCATGGGGGAAGTAGGGTTAGAGTCTGTAGATCAGATTTTTTTTTTCATTCTTTCAGTTGCAATGGATTTCCTAGGCCAAATAGGAAGCCCTATGGATGATTGGTGAATCCAGGTGAGCTAGGACAGGGTGAAGAAAGAATTGGTTCGAGCACCCATGATCTTTTGGAAAAGACTTAGTGGCATTTTCAGATGTCCTAGATAGTATCCTAAAAGGATTCAAAGGTGGAAGGAGGTGAATCTAAGTTTGGAGATCATTTTGACAATTGTTTATGCTGACTGGTCCAGAGGCCTAAATAATAGGCTAAAAACTAGGGCCTGCAAGAAAATAGGGTTGTGGGTGCATTTAGAAGTTAGGACTTTGGATTCTGATAGTGATTTTTTAGACCTTTAATAATTTAAAGGTCTCTTGTTTATTCATTTGGATATTTTTGGATCATTAAGCCAAAAATAGTGAATTTAGACCTACTAGGAATTGGGCAATTAGGCCTCCTAGTGAAATTGGGACCAATTGGATTGGTAATGGGTCTAGAAGTGTGGGAAAGGTTTCAGAATGAACTTTTATGGGTCAAGAAGATAGATAAGGGTCCAAGTGGATGTATGAGAAGATCCTAAGAAGGGGTTTGGGATTCTAGGAGGAAACCTAGAGAAGAACATTAGGCATGTGAGTAACTAGTTGGACTAGTTAAGCCAAGAAACTTTAGAATCTTCCAAAGATAAACTATACCTTGGAGGAGAAGTTGATAGTGAGGGTCTTGGAGATCCTAATTGGGGAAGAATCCAAAAATAACTAACCATTGGATGGTTAGGGTAGAGAAAGAGGCAAATTGAGGAAGGAAAACACTAGGATACCAAACCCTTTGCATCAACTCATACGACCCCACTCTCCATAATTGTTTGTCAATTATGGCTTTCTAAGATTTAGGGTCTATGAAAAACATTAGAAATTAAACCATTTTGCAACATTCTACAGTAAGAAAAGTGAAACCCTATCTTTTTCCCTCAAATCCTTTGAAACCAGTCATTAAGGTAGTTCCTAGAAGGTATCTTGGAAGAATTAATGACAGCAAAAAAAATTGCACTATGCTTAAGCCTATTCTTCTCTTTCTCAATTGCAAAAATCATTTAAGGATTAGCTTTAATGATGAGATTGGTTGCAATGGAATCTTACCTCCATCTCCTGTGGAGGCTTCTGAGTTGTGGGAGATTAAAGAGATGAAGTGGGCACCTTCTGGAAGTGATCGTTCATTTTGAACGGCTTGCTTGAAGGTCCTTTGTTGGGGTTTGGATCCTTGGGCTCAATCTTTCTTTTGTTCCCATGGTTTTTCTATCTCTGTCACTGCAAGTGGTTCCTCTTCCACGGTCGCTACAAGTGGTTTTTCTGCCTCGCCCGCCATGATAGTAATAGCTCTCAGTTTCTTCTTGGGGTCGATAACAATGCTTTTAACAAAGCCTTTGTTCCCACTTTTATTATGGGCATGGTTTCTCTCACCATTCTAACCACCTCCGTACTCCAGGGAGGTGGAGGCCATTAATGGAACACCCACTTAGACATGCAGGAAGCAGGGTAGCGTGTAGAGGAAGAAGCCCTAGTTGTAGAGGAGTTCTCGCCGACTCAAAAAAAATAATAATGTGAAAGTGTGATTCATATGCAAACATTTCCTTCCTCTTGGAATTTGGAAAAGTCATAATTAATCAAAACAAAGATATTATTTTATAGTAAAAAATACATGTCATATCTTTCAAGTGTAGATTCAAAACCAAGCATGTTACCTATCAAGTACTTTGATGTAAAAATTTATTTAAAAGAGTTTGGAGCAACAAAAAAAATGATTTGTTTCTTAATTAATTATTCTCTGAACACCTATAAAGTCATCTAATTTTATGCAAGAGGTTTATAACTTTTCCATGATATATTTGAAGGCTTATCCAATTTAAACGATATTTGAATTAAACATAGATCTTCAAAAGAGAAGACATGAGCTTCTAAGATGAATCAATTGCTAAATGAAGGAAATTATAAAATCAATTTATTAGATCTCACAAGTGATGGTAATATTAATTTATATATCTTAAAGAATACAATAGCTCTAAATGATGAAAATATGAAGGTACTATTGATAATTAGTAATTTCTAACTAAATCAATGACCTAACGAGGAAAATGTTATTTCTAAACATTGTAATAAATATACCGATATTTTATTATATAAATAAATGAAAATCAAGAGGAAACACAATTGTTGCAAACACTATGACGCTACTGAACCCCTAGTGTTGGTCTCTGCTATTGCACTTAGTTCTGGAGCAAGATAGGGAATTTAATAGATTTTTTTCCTATCCATCAAAGTTTTGGCTATTTTTTTGAAATATTTGGAAGGAAAGAGATGAAAATTAAAGAAGAGGTGAGGAAAGGAGGAGGTGAGTTGAGCGATAAAGAAGAATGACAAAAATGTGCAAGAGTGAATAATCAGGACATGTTATTGATGAATGAAGAGCTAGTTGAAGATAAAAATATAGTTTTCATAGTTCCAACCAAGGATGAGGAAGTCATTGAAGAAATGCTGAACAATATTGATAGAGATTCAGGTAAAACCATAGATTTTATTCTTTCTAAAGCTCTTAGGGGGTTGGGAAAAATGTATGTTTCCTGTACTTTTTTTTAGTTGACCATGCCCAAGCTATTCTATAATATGGCACTTGGGTTATCTATGGTAAAATTACTACCTTCAAGCTTGGATATATACTTTCACCCAAAAGGTCCTTCTAGGTCTAAATAACCAATGTGGATAGAGTCTCCATTTCTGGATCTTGCCTTCAAAATAATCTCGAGAGATATTCTTCCACAGCTTGGCAGATCCTTATGGTGCAAAAACAACACAAATAAGTTTGCAAGCCTAAGGGCTCACCTTAGAGCAGGTGTATAAATGTTTTGAATTTTCTCAGCCATTAGTATATTTGAACAAGTCCAATGCATGTTTATTTTATTATCAAGAAGGTCATTTGATTAGTCAATGTCCCTTGAGGAAAAATAGACTTTTCCAAGCTCAAGTGTCTGCTACTACTAGTTCACAATCTATGCAAAATTATTCTCAACGCCTTGTTATTCCTAAATAACATCCTCAGATGAAACAAGATGCTATATAAGGGAACATAAATAACATTAATAAAACTACCTCTTATAGAGATGGAATTGTGACTAATGGATGTAGAATGATCATGAAAAGGACTTGGATCATCATAGGTCATTAGATTCTCAATATAGACAAACTTATTCCCAAAATCATTCATCTTCTCACCTACCCAAACTTTTTTTCAAGATCATTCCTCTTGTTCACATACCCACAAAGCACATATTTTTGATTACACTTCTCCACCCCATCAATTGAGACACATATTCCCATATCCAATAGTGATTCACAAACTCCCTCTCTCTATCATGAGACATAGGTCATGATCTCCTATTTCAGAAGAATATTTTAGTAGTTCAAAGTAACCCATAGAAAATACCAATTATTTTGATGTTTTTCCACAAGAAGAGCCCCTTATAAATCTGCATAGTTATAAAACATAAAATTATCTCTTGGAATGCATGCAAGGGATCTCTCTTCCTCATCACTTCTCAAATGAAAAATAGACATTGTATTTCTAAAATAAGTTAAATTGAATTGTTCCTAGCTCAATTATTCTCTTTCCAATGTACGGAGAGATGTTTTTTTCTTTCATACATCACATAGAGAAGGAAGTGATGAAGTTTTTATTATTTTAGCTCCTTGGGAAAGTAAGTTTGTCATTGGTAAAGGAGAGGATGTAGCACATATAGTTATGTGTGTTTTCTCTCTTTTATCAATGGAAAACCAATTTAGTTTTCATAATTTATACTTTTAAAATTCCTAAAGAGAGATGTGAATTATGGGAATGGATTAATTCTAATCTGTCACAAGATGATTGGGTTATTGGAGGAGATTCAATATGGTAGAAAGTTTTAGCATCTTTTTTTTTAATCATAAATCCTTAGGGGTTGTTGTTGGAAATAATGGAATGGTGTGTACTGAGAGGGGAGGGATGAATCAGTACCCTTAATTTTTTTTTTTCAATTAACCTTTATCCTTTAGTAATCAATTCCTTGCATTACCAACCATATCTGTTATTCTTATCTTATGCATGTTATATCAATTCATAAACTTAATTTGCACGTAAACATTCATGAAATGTAATGACACATGACACAAGATTTGGTAACGCAGAAAACCCCTGTTAGAATTTAAAAATTGCGGTGGGGATGAAACCCACAAAACTTCACTATCTACAGAATGGAAGGGGCCAATTAAGGCTTACAATTTTGATCACTTCTAATGATCTTACCTTGTTAGGAGTAACATGTTTAGACTGGTTAAGGTCTACTCTATTAAGAGCTTTAGCAACACTGTTTAGTGTGCACTCAGTTAAGAGATTTACAAAAGGATTGTTAAATCCACCTTCTCAAAGGATTTATTCTATTTTCTACACTTGTTAGAGTGTAGTCAAAAATACTTATTGAACTGAGTATATGCAATCTAGAATTTTTGATTATAGATCCATTAAAGTTCACATGAATATTTATCACCTATAGTGATCAATCAATACCTCTGTTCAGCTCGGTAGCCTTGAATCTGGTTCTTGATAACCTAATTCATCTTTTGATGTCCCTCTGCAAAAAAATCTATCTCTCATTCATAGAAGTATCTGCGGCTACAATCATCATCACATCATATTTTTATGATTGATTACATAGCTATTTATATAATGAATTTGACCTAAATAAGTTTCATGCATTTCAATGTTAACTCTATGATCAAAAGTTTACAACTTGACCTTGATCTCCTAGTTTGCATGTTTACAATAAGTTAGAATGATTAAAACAATTACGATTACATTGCTTGTCCCTCAAGAAATGGTTTTAAAGATATGCTTTAAAGATAAATATAAAACATAAGTGTTTTATCTGACGTGTAAGTTAGATCCACATTTCTCAGAATAAAACTGTCTCTCGGTAGACTAGTGCTCAGGTTGCTCTGTAGTCTTTCCTCTCGGGTTGTTCTGTATACTGTCTGTCAGGTTCCTCTATTGTCTGCTTGTCCAGTCCCTCTATCAGGTTACTCTGTCAGGTTCCACTTTGAAATTTTTAGGTTGTACTTGGAAACTGTGTCATCGGTTTACATTGTAACATGTCCTGTCAGGTTACACTATAAACTCTGTTGTCGGGTTCCCTTGTGAAGTTGTCTGTCAGGTTGTACTAAAACCTATATTTTGGTGATCATGTACTGACGGTTCAAAACTATTTTCCCATGTATACTAATGGAAAAATATGTCATCAATATCCCCCTTTGACATTAGTATCAAAAAAGGATATATGCAAAACTAAAATGTTTAGTATGTACACCATGTAATCACCTTGTTAGTATGAGTCCCCCTATGTATATGCTCTGGTATAGTATATGTATATGTATATACACTTGATTTTATACTATTTCCTCTTTTCATTATTTTCCCCCTTTTACCTTATCCACTCTCTTTGTCACATATTATTTCCCCTTTTTTTGATAATAAGGACAAAGGTGTAAATACTTACAACTTGTCAAAAATGTGGGAATGCGAGTTTTGCATGTCTTCCATCATTTTCTCCCATTTTTCTTTTAGGTGGTCAAGGATCATGGTCTCCAATGTGATCCTTGCACGCATATCATATATGCTTTCTGTCACAGACATGTTTGGGGTGGCAATCAATTGTCTTGCCGATGTCATATGCTGTTACAGTAGTGTAAGGTTTGGTAGTAGTAGATCTTGAAGCTCGGTTACCTCATCTCTGAATTTTGTTTCTGCCTCTAAAATCTCAAATCTCTACCTTTTCACTTCCATAATCTTTTCATAATGCAACTTGATTGCATTGTTAGTGGTTGTAAGACCTTGTCCACTAGCATTTAGATCTATATCTATCTGTGCAATATTCTCACTATTCTCCTTAGTGAATTTCTCTATTGTGCATAATTTCTAGACTAAGGCTATAGCTTCTGAAATGATTGGTTCCAATTCATTGACTAGTTCAGATAGATTTACCTTGTTCTTGGCCACTTCTTGGCTGATTTTCTCAGTTAATTTTTATTAGTATTTTTGTTTTGCACGTTCTTCTATTTCTTTCTTTGCATCCAAATTCTATGATGTGATGGCTTCAGTAAGAATGAATAATTGATCAATGATAGAAGCATTTTGATCAATGTCTATATCAGGTACAATCTACTGAAGTATCTCCTTGGTTGTCTCTAGTACCTATGTATATTTGGTCTCCTTCTTAAGCTTATCTTGGATAGCTTTTACTTTACAAAGTTTTGCATACTTTGTAAGTGACTCTGGATCCAATGTCCTTGGATCACAGTTTGGTATTTCAATGATCTCATCTAGGGTGACTGGATTCTTGTTCTTCTTTTTCTTCTTCTTGGAAAGTGTAGTGGAGACACCTATATGAAATACCATAACAAGTTCATTTTCTTGGTCTGATGTACTTGATGAAGGCTTTGGGGGTGTAGTGCCTTTTAGCTGCTTCTCAGTGTCAACTTGTTGGTTTGGTGTGGACATCTCCACATCAACCTTTTCTTTATCTAAAAC
Organism: Thuja plicata; assembly: GCA_018584345.1. Lineage (NCBI taxonomy): Eukaryota > Viridiplantae > Streptophyta > Pinopsida > Cupressales > Cupressaceae > Thuja > Thuja plicata. The sequence goes on from MU223849.1 coordinate 1,212,809, forward strand.
TTCTCCTTCGGTATCCTTAGGTGTAGCATCACCTTGCTTCTCTTCTTCACCTTTATATTTCTACTCTCCATCTATTTCTTTCTATTCTCCATCTATTACATTATGCTCAACAATTGTGTTTTTTTGTTCCTCTTCACCCGTATCCTCGGGTATGCCCGTATCCTGCTCGGGTGACTTCTCCTTTTGTGAGATGATATTGATAGCATGTATCAATAATGGTATTTGTCCTGGTATATTCAATTGTGTAGCATCCATTGTTGTGTCCCATTCTTTTGGATGCTAAGAGGTAACAATGATATCCTCATTTGCCTTTGCTTCTTCGGAAGGATCTTCAGTTATATCTATTATTGTCACATCTTGGATTGTGACATCAATTGTGTCTCCTAAAGAATGCAATATTTGAGGAATGTTATCCATTACTTTACTTGCTTCTGTGTTCAATTCAACTGAAGTGACATCCTCTACATCATTTATAAGAATGTGCTCAGGGCTCGGTGTAGCCTCTTTTTCTTCATTGTGAGGCTTATCGGCGAGTGCTAATACTTTCTCGGGTTTTGTATCCTCCTTAGGTACATCGAGTAATTTCCTCCAAGCAATCTTAATTTATTTGTCAAGCTCAATTAGGTTTCCCTGTAGCACTTTGTAGGCTCTAGATTTTGGTAAGAACTTCTTTGAATGTAACTTCATTTCTTCAATTTATTCCATTTTGGAGTCGGGTGGCATAACAAAAACTAGGGATCTTTCCCTTATCTATTTTTTAGAATTCAATACGAATGTCCACCTTGCTGATAATCTGTCTAGAAGTTCTTGTGGCATCTTATTTTAAAACTATATAGGAACATATTTGAATTTACACATTGTTGTGATGATGGCTTCTTCTATCTTGTTCCGATCCTCGGGATTTAGAGTTAGCCATTTTCTAATCTTAGGCTCAGTTATTGAACCCAAACTGACGATTGATCCAGTTACCTCATCAATTGTAGTAGGAAGTTTATTCTTTACAGGTTGTTCATCTTGTTCAGTGTCCTCTATATCTTCCTTTGTTTAGATTAGTCTTTTTCTCCTCTTTGGTTCTGAAGTTTGTCTGGTTTGAGGCTTCCTTTTGTAAGTCCTCACTTGTCCTTTCTGAACTGGTGATGAAGTTGCATCTTTTGTTGGCTGACTCCTTATCTGAGATGTAGCAATAGTTCTTGGTTTCTTTGGGGGTGGTGCATCAAACTCTGCTGATTCAGAGTCACTCTCTTGTTCTCCTTCACCGACGGGTGATTGTCCCTCGGTATCTTGCCATTCTGTTTCTTCTTCATTAACTGACTTCTTTTGAAGTGTCTTGACCATTTTGGTCTTCTTTCTGTCAATTTTCTTCACAACTAGCCGGTCTTTATTCTTTCCTTAGCCTCTTCATAGGTTTCAAACCTTGGTTATGACTTGTCTAGTGGTTCATTTAATAATGCTTCAATAGCATTGGTGGCTTGATCTATGTTGATTTCATAGTCAAGTGGTGCTAACTATGTTTTCCTCGGTACAACTGGTTTTGTCATGCCCAAAAGTTGGGCAAAAACACACCAACAAAATTTTTCTAAAGCTTGCTAAAGGAAGGCTTCACTACCTCAAGAGAACACTTGCACGCAAAGCGGTGCAAAAGAAAAACAATAAGTGGAAAGGTCATATGAGGTAGGATAGCTCTCAGAACTATCCTAAAGGGATCTCTAAGCTACACGCTATGATCGGTATGCAAATTGAGATAGTCGACCAAAAGTCAACCAGAGTTGACCAAAAGTTAACTATACTCTGAAATACGTGAAAGGAAGTTCCTAGGGCCTGCTAAGCCCTTAGAAAGGCTCATGCACATGAATCAAGTTAGTTGACCCTAAAGTCAACCAGAGTTGAACAAAAAGTCAGCCGTCTCCGAAAGGCATGAAACTGGAAACCTAGGGTCTAGAGGGTACAAGAAACACCTGGTGCAAAAAATTAGGTGGATCGAACAAGGTCAGACTACGGTCGACCAAAAGTCAACCGTACACAATTCAAGTCAATGGTGATGATAAAACCTCTAAGGATAATTAATTAATAGTTCATAAGTTACATACTAAGCCTTAACTCAACTAATGATTAACAATCTCCCCTAATATAAAATTGACATACTAATAAGAGAAATAACTACCATTTTATAACTGAGTATAAATAAACCACGCTTGATCACTATGATCCCATCTTAACTGAATTATAAAATTTTCTAATAAATAACATTAATACTAGTTTAATAATAAACCCAATTTAATAATTTTCCTTACAAATTCAAATCTAAATTAAGAAACCTAGTTTAACTCTTTTTAAAGAAAAACCCATTAACAAAATCAAATCTATTCTAGCTAACAAAATTTAATATAAGTGTAAGGAAATCAAATTCATTTAAATCATAATTAAAATTTAAATCTACTCTAAATTTAAAATCTAATCTCATATCTTATTACATATAAATCAAATCTAAAAGCAAATAAAATCTAACTTACACAAATCTAATCTTATCTAAAATCAACATCTATAAAACTCAATTGTAATAACTATTATATCAAATATGTTTTAATTATAAAATATAATCTTATTTAATAATAACCAATTTAAATTAAACTTAACTCTATTTTAAACATTCTTTCATGCAATATTAAATTACCACTTCTTTTTAAAAGAAAGAACCCTAATTGTCCAACAAAATTAAATCTTGTATTATTTTAAACATGTCTATATAGGATAAATCTAATTTTAGATCCACACTTAAAATCTTCTAAACCAAATCTTACATGCATCCTTAAATTCTAAATAACAAATGAGATTTAATAGTAATTTAAAACCTAATTATTAAAAGAAAATTAACTAGCATATCTAATGTATCTAATATATATCTAATCTAATTTAAACTAAAATAAAATCTATAAATATGCATTACATATAAATCTAGCCCTTAAAACTCAGATAAAAAAATATCAAACAACCTACCCTAAATGTTTCCTATTATTAACCCTGCCCCGAACCCTAGAAATCGTTATGCGATTCTAGTTTTTGCAGGGAAGGACGAGAGCAAGCGACAGGTCTGTTCTGCTCGGCCGCAAGGCGACGAACACAGATGAGGGAGGAGCTACCGGCAACACCGATGGCGAGTGGAAGGGGGAAGTGGGATGCACAGGAAGCCGTGTAGATTGCGGACCGCGTAGGTTAGAGGAAGGAGGGAGAGCCGAGGGGGTGGCCTAGGGGTGGCGCGGCCGTCTCCCCGCCTGACCCACCTCTGTGTTTACGCAGTGGTGGTTCGGGGGGGGGCGGGGGGAAACGATGCCGCCCAACCTGCGGGAGCCCACCGTGGTGGAGGAGGATAAGCCGGGGGGTGCACGGGTGGCTTCGGCCACACCCCAAACCCCAAATCAACCAAAAACTTAAAAAAAATCGCATTGCAATCGCTGAACCCGCAACATTTTTTTTTTAAAATATTCTTTTAAATTTATATAAATACACACATATATATGTATATATATCTATATATATAAAACCAAGCACAAAAAGAAAAATAATTTGAAAATATGACTAGTGAACAAATAAGGCCTGTGTCAAAATAGGGGCTATTTAGGGCCCTTGTTTTTTTTATTTTACTTTACCAAAAGAGCCTATATTTTATCCTCCACATAATGATAGAAATAATTTTTAAATTGAGCATTTTAATTTTTTGTCAAAAAAAAATTCAAAAAAATACTCTTAAGTGTTGTGGATTAAAATTGTAAGTGTTGTGGATTAAAATTCTTAGAATGCCAAGTAAAATATACTTATGTTTATTCAAATTTCCTTTTAATTTCAAAAGAACAATTCCTATTTTGATACAACCATAACATTAGGCACCATAAGAAAGTCAAATTTGTCTACTTGATCAATTATGCATAACCATTTAAGGTGAGATAATTTTCACTATTAGGATATTTCTTTATCCTATTTAAGCAAATTTTTTTCCTTCAAATTAAGGTTTAGAACTTTGACCATGTAAACATTGAGATGCCTAAGATTGCTACTAACCATCAAAATATTCATCTAAGGAATTTAGTTAAAACATACAAATTGTAAAACTTTCATTTTCTTTCCATTTCATTAAATTAAGTATAGTTACAAATTTCGTAGGTTCTCCATCAACATTAAGAAATCAAAGATTACCAAATAAATAGAGATTACAAATCTTCTCAAGGTCTTAACACAACTTGCAATAATGAAATACTCAAAATCTCCTTTAACTTACTAAATAAGGAATGCTTACAAATTGTGAGGATCTCAATCTCCAATATGGATAAACCATTACAATAATAAAAAGGTTACAAACTTCCTTAGGGTCTCAATGCAACCTTTGTACAAATAAAAACCTCTAAACAACATAGGTTACAAAATGATGACTTTCCAGTTATTCCCATCTCACACATAAGGGTAAAATGCAACTTCATGCTCCCAAAAGGAACCTATAACAAGATATGGTTGAGCATGGAGGATCACCTCCCAACCTAGGTCTTTTCAAGGCCACTCCCGAGCTTGGAGATCCATAATAGAACAAGATACAAATAAGAACTCACAAACTCACATAGACAGACATAAAGATAAAACCCACATTTAAATCTTCCCAACACATGGTAGAACAAAAAGGAAGGTCTCCAGGAGACCTTCCTAAAAACAGGGGTAGTGGTAGACCTCACAGTAGGAGAAAGCCAAGTATACAAAATAGAAAACCTCAAGCCACACATGGACTTGGAATGACCATCTACACAAGGTGCAGTCATAAAATATACCTCCTTATGCCCCCCCAAAATCCCTCAGGCCATACTTGGCATCATGGGTATCGTAAAACCCCATGTCTTTCCCTCCACACATGGGAGACTCTACACTAAACCAGAGTCATTTTCACCACCCCTTCAAGGTTACTCTGCCTTCCCAAGGGTGAGTGTGTCTTGAAGAATCCCATCCAAAATAATTCACATAATAAAACACAACATAAAACTCTAAAAACTCAACTTGAAAATAATTTAAAATCACATAGGACTCCATTAATGGAGTTTCAAGCTCAAGAACACACCAAACCATGAAAACATATAATAAAAGGAGACCAACCTTACTCCAAAGCTAAAGGGGATTTGAAATTTGAGAAGAGCTTTCCTTCCAAGTTCTTTCCTCCAAAAGGCTTCCTCAAATCTGAATCTGTCTCTAAGGATAGAGAGTGGGTGAACACTCAACTCATCCTAAATCCTTCCCTAAATAGGAAAACCTCCAACAAGATCAAGGCTTAACCCAAAGGTGAGGTGACCCTAACCATCCCTTTCTTGCCACTTGCCTTCATTCTCCATGAATGGAGTTAAATACAACTTGGAAACAAGAGAGAGGTTAACCAAGGTTACACTCCTCTTCAAAATTCTCTCAAGTCTGAAAATGACACTTTAGGGGAGCAATAAATGAGTTTACAGGCTCATTAAAGACTAAAAATGATCCCTAATTCCTAGGGTACCAAGTTGGGTAGCTAAAACTGACCCCAGTTACCTTCTGGGAGCCTAAAAGACCCTCCTAAACTACCCCTGAAGTTAACCCATGGATTCCTAAGCCAAGTTGACCATCTAGAAACTTCTAACCTTGGATAAGCTTGGGTACTACACATAGGTAATCTTAGTTAACCCTACACCTAACCATGGTTCCCTTTACTAGCCATGTCAACATTAAATTACAACAATTGCCAAAGTTGGCACAATGAATTAAAACAAATGACATGGCTTAATCACTTTAACATTAAATAATTTAAATATACACATGCAAACCAAATTTATGAATAAAACATAGATACAATGAGGTCCATATTTCTTTGTATAAACAGGACCTTGGAATGCATAGAATTTCACATAGGTTACAATACTGGGTCCTCGATTTAGATCCATGGTCAACTATCCCTACACACTCATTGCACACATCAGTAGGTCCAAAACAACATGATATGAAAGCATAATATGATATAAAAAATATATTGCATATAAACTATATCTGCATTTGAATTTAATTAAGCATATCATTAGTTTCCTAAACCAATTTACATCATAGTTTCATTCACACCATTAATTCCCATATATGACATCATCATAAACTGAAACTGAATCAAAACATGTAGTATCTCAAGTGTACCTTGATTACATAATTAGATAATAAATATATAACATAGGATTTCATAGATCCTCAAATACATAAAAGTCTCCAATAGGTCAAAGCATGTCTAAGTACATAATCACTGAAATCATAGAAAGCACTGAAAGGATAACAAAGTAAAGCAGTGAAACAAGGACTATCGAAGGTAGGTCTCACAGGTTTGATCAAGGTGGTTTCGGTGTCCACCATAAAACAATTATCAATCTTATATTTTTCTACCAATTGTTCTAGTATTCTCATCCTTTTCTGCATTCTATCCTTGAATCCAGTGAAGTATTCATCCATGAATGATGTAAATTTGTTGACTTGATGAATTTACTGATTTGAATTGTCACTGGTAGGGTAGTATCCCAGTTGACATAACCGATAGATGGAAAGAAGTCTTGAAAGTAGAAAAACATGCACATTAGAAGTGATCTGAACTTACATGAATTGGACTTTGTAGACCCAATTTTCCTCAAGTTCTCATCTAACTGCTTCAGTAGAAGCTTAGATAGATCTAATTGTAATCCCTTCTTTACAATCTTGTGGGCAGTGTCAACTGCTCCACATGAAATGTTGTTCATCCTGTTGGCTTGGAATATCTTGTATCCCAGCACACATGCACCAAATTTTAGTTCTGGATCTTTGATGGAATTTACCTTCAATCCTCTGCCATCCCATTCTGCACCTGTCATCTTGTCAATATCGGGGCAAGGAGGGTGTTTAAGTGCCTTGGCCTTTTCAATTATAGGATAACCAGTCACTGCATATATCACATCCTTGGTGATCTTTTTGGCTCATCCAGCCACATCTTTTGGTCATACACTTTGCTCAACACTATCTTGATCCACTTAGTTTTAGATTCCCTCAGGAACACTAGGGAATTTGTCATCCCTTTGACCTCTATGTGTTTATGCTCATCTTTGATGGTTCTGCCTATGAAAAGCTTCTTGTAAGCTTGTTTGACCTCAAGATCTCCTATCTCAATGATCTTGCAATATATGTATGCACGAACATCCTCAATGAGAACAACCCTAGGTGGTATACTTGAGAATGCTCCAGCATCATGGGGTTGCGAAGAAACCTCTAGACAAAACTTGTATTTAGGTTCTTCACAAGTGGCATTCTTGATCATATTAACCTTTTTCTCCTTGAAATTCTTGATCTTGGTTACACGGGATGTGGTTACCATGATTTGGTGAATTTAGGGAATTTCCCATAAAACAAACTGTCAGCCTGGTGAATCTAGTTACTCACTTGTTCTACTATAGCTATTGAAGATCAAAATCTATCGTAGTAGCTTTGAGGGTGCTCCTAAATCTCTCTACAATCTTTTCACCTTTAGTCGCTCTGATTCTCTCTGCTCTTTGCTCTCAAACATTGGTGAATTAAATGAGGTCTCTGTCATCCTTTTATAGATGATGCCCTAAGTGGCACAATTAATGCTCTACTTGATGAAATGTAACTGATTAAATGTTTGATAATGTTAATTTGAAGATAATGCAAGGCATTAAATCAGTTAATGATATGTATTGTCATTGATGTCAACTTGATATCATCTGTACGGTCATGTACATAATGCCAAAGACTTCAGAGAATCAATTGAACAAAGGTTATGATTTTAGCAATGCATAAAAGTCAAGTACTCACTAAGTGACAGACAACACTGATGGAGTACATGCCATCGGTAAAGGCAAAGAAAAGTCACAGTGATACCCGATGAACAGAAGACAAAGTTACCCAATGATAAAAAATCCAATGATACCCAATGAATGGAGATCCTGAAGCTAATTGGAGTCACACCGACGGAACTAGCAGTTGTAACCGATGACTAACTGAAGAGTTGTGTGAGGCCTACCCCAGTCTGACATAATCTTAACACTATTTCTCATTCATATGTTCTCTTGTCGATTCGGATTTTGTTATAGTTGGACTATTGGGAAGCATGAATTCTTTATGGATCCGTTGAACCCTTTTCTTGTAAACAACACCTGATTACATAATCAGGGACTCTATTAGATACTTTGTGTGAGTGATGCAGATTTCTGTTTAAGACTTAGTTTTGATGGGTTTGTATATTGGATTAGTATGTGGATGTTGGCTGTAATCAAGATTCAGATTTATTAAAGGGAATGTTTATGCATATGGAATAGATGCAAATATTGTTAAATGAATCTTTTATGCAAGTGTGAGTGAATGTGTGTTCAATTTACATTATGTATCTTGATATGTTTTAAATGTTGATTTATTAGACCTACTGATGTGTGCAATGAGTGTGCAGGAAAGTTGACCATGGTACTAATCGGGGATTCAGGAATGGACCTATGTGAAAACCGTGATGCTAAGGCCCTGTCTATTTAAAGAGACATGGACCTTGTTGTA
>MU223849.1:1228694-1241817 GCA_018584345.1 Thuja plicata
CCAAGGATACATTTGAGTACCTGAGAAAGAGACTAGGGGTCAAACCCTTGTCTACCAGTCAGTAAAATGACTGAAGGCTGCATCAGCCTACATATTATCAGAATATCATTCATGTTGATGCAAGCAACAAGATGAAAAGATACACCTATATATAGACAGGTATATATCAAAACCGAGCACTAGAACATATTATTGTATTGCTGACGGATAAGGGAAATTCAAGGAATATATTATGGATAGAAAAAGAAAAGATTGTTTGCCATGAATGTCAAATATTTGTAAAATATTTATTTGGCATTGTTGTCAAAGGGAGATAAATTATCCATATTATCACATTCTTAAAAAAAAGGGAAGAGAGATTATCCATTATCAGATTACTCCAACAGGGAGAGATTATATCCTGAAGGAGAGAAAGTTGTATGAAATATTATACAAAGGGAGAATTGCTGAAAAGAGAAAAACATCAAAATAGGAGAACAGTCAAAAGGAGAGAAATTGACACAAGAAAAGGAATCAACACATTAGAAGACAAGAGAATTGCAGGAATCAAATCTAAGCTAAAACAAAGCTTACCGAAGTTCAGACATTTATCGGTTGACAAAAGGGAGATATTGGTAGTTTGATGAATCTCAACAGTTGTATTTCATGTTGTATTAGAAATAGTATAGTGTGATAATATAAGTTTGTTTCCATCAATGCCAAAGGGAGAGATTGATGACATGTAACTGATTAAATGTTTGATAATGTTAAGTTGAAGATAATGCAAGGCATTAAATTAGTCAATGGTTTGTATTGTCATTGATGTCAATTTGATATCATCTGTACAGTCATGTACATAATTCCAAAGACTTTAGAGAATCAATGGAAAAAAGGTTATGCTTTCAGCAATGCATAAAAGTCAAGTATTCACTAAGTGACAGAAAACATCGATGGAGTGCACACCATCGGTAAAGGAAAAGAAGAAAAGTCACAGTGATACCTGATGAGAAGAAGACAAAGTTGCCCGATGAGAAAAAATCCAATGATACCCAAAGGATGGAGATCTCGAAGCTAACTGGAGTCACACTGACGGAACTGGTAGTTGTAACCGATGACTAACTAAAGAGTTGACCAATTTAAAGCTGATTTATACAGTTGGCGTAAATATAACTACAAGACAAATAAGGAGTTATGCTTTAAATAAAATTGGCTGGATTGTTTTTCACACCAAGAATCAAGAATCAAGAATCAAGAAACAGTGAATATCATGTCTATATAAGAGACAAGCTTAATTCATTTTTGTATCACATGAAAAGGGGATTAAGGGGAGTGAATAGAAAGAGGAGGCTAAAAAGAAACTGATGAAGAACAACTTCATGCAATACTGATCAATCAAGCTAAGGAATTTTGCAGACACTGACAAACAGTAAGCACAACATCACAGAGAAGAAAGTATGGAGCACAAAAGAATTGAATTGATACATTGATCAGAGAGGTAATGTACTTAAATAGATCTAAAAATTTGCAATTCAAGTTGCATTAGAAACATGTCATTTTTTTTCAATTTAACCATCGAAGCATCAAGTCTCTTAATAGAGCAGGACTTAATAGTCTTCTATATATTGAGGTACATCCCAAGGAGTGCCAAAAAGGTTGATTCATGAAAGTAGCATTGGATATGCCTGATGCCTATTGACAGTCTAAGAGAGAGGCTAATTCAAGGATGCCAGCATTAGATTAGTATAAAGCCTTTTGACAGTCTAAAGACTAATTCAAGGATGGTAGCGTAGATGCCAGATAATAAGTGACAACCTATGTATGAAAATTCTCTAACAAGGTCACACCTAATAGTGTGTTTGTAACCTTTAACAGGGTTGGCTCCTAATAGGGCTCACTTTAGAAGAGTGAAAATTTGGGGTACCGGTCCCAGTGGTTTTTTTCCCTTAACAGGGTTTCCACATTAAAATCCATGTGTTATATGTGTGTATGATATATTTATTTACTATTTTTATCTTACATAATTCATTCTGGATTCATCAGTATACTCTGCATATTTACTATATTTTGGTAAATGGTTATACTGCTTATCGGTAATCAAGGAGAATAAGGACAGACAAGGAAAATTGACAGATAGTTAATCATTATAAGTATTTAATGACATGCATATTATAGGGACATAATAATCTAAGGTTTATTGATTGGTGGTTAAGTTTAAGGATAAGTTTTTGAGGCCACTGATTCACCCCTCCCTCTCAGTTATTACTAACACTACCCACTTCTTAGTGTTTGAAGACAGAGTCACTTGGGTATCACACAAACTTTTGGCTCAGGGTAAGTGATGGCTCTTTTAACCTTTCACATGTTTATTGATGGTGCTTGGTAAGTGGCAAAGACTTCAATGCCTTTTACATGATTATCGACGAGTCTTGGGTTACATTTTTTAACTTGGCTTTCATATGTACACCGACGATTCTCAATATGTATTGACCGACGAGATTGGATTCACAAATTTATAACAAGTAATACTATAGTGCATCTTTAATCATGCTAGTTTGGTATTTTAATTATGTATAACGGAACTGATGTAAAGTATAAATTAGTATAGTGCTATTCCATACTTACTTGTTAATCTTAGGTGGGGGTGGTGATGTCATTAGATCCATTGGATAAGGTGTCACCAATTGTGTTGCTTGGTCCAGCATCATTAGTGTTTGTAGCTTTCCTCCAAATTTTTTTTCTCATATTCCTGATGTCTTAAATGGTATTTCCATTGGAAAATGTGCTTGTCTCTGTCACTCGGTCTCTGTAGTTCTTGCTTAGATGACCAACTTTATGATAGTGTAAGCATGCCATTCTGGGGTTAGTCCAGCTTCTAGACTTTCTCATGCAGTTTTCTACTATGTGTCCATATCTACCACATGCTGTGTAGTTTTTCCATGTGTTACAATCCCAAACATATGAGTTACCAACTCTTTTTGGTTGATAAGCATTTTATTGTTCTTTAGGCTTCCATGCTAGCTTTTTCTTCCTCCTGCATTCAAGAGATGTGTGCCCATGCATTTTTCAAGTAGGACAATATTTTTCCATGTAGGTTTTCTTCTTTGGTTGTTTCACCTCAGATTTACATTCATATGCTTTATGTCCTTTCTTGTTACATTTATAGCAATTTCCTATGAATGAAGATGTGGATTTAGGAATACCTTTAATTTTGCTTCTGCAAACATTTGATGTGTGGCCTGGTTTTCCATAGTGATTGCATGACTTCTTTCTTTGTCTTGGATTTGTGTAGACATCTTTTTGATCAGTTTGGTATGGTGATTCTCCATGCTTAGTGTTACCTTAATTTTTTCTCAGCCTCCGATTTTAGTCTTGGTCAGTAAAAGTCCTTAAGTTGAAGTTGAAGTTGAAGTTGAACTTTGTTAAGTTGGTTCAAGTTCAAGTTCAACCCGTCACCGCTTCTGAGTCTTGTAACACTCATGTTTGTCTATCCCTCAAAAATTCTATCGGTCTCAAAGATGAACCTGAACTTGAACCTAGTCCTGAACCTTAAGTTCAAGTTCAAGTTCAAGTTCATGTTTGTAATATGATAGCTTATACACAAAGAATTCAACAGGATTGTCTTCTCTTCAAAAAACAAGGTTCCTATTTTACAACACTCTGAGTATTTATTAAGTTTTGGAAACTGCCATACAAAGATTTTCCCATTCAACTAGATGGCTCGTGCATGCGAGAATTGAAAATAATAGTTGGCGGTGTGACGTAGAGGAAGTCATTAATATACAAATATGGATGTCAGAGATTTTCCTTGGGAATTGAGATATTCATGCCAAAATACCTGGTGGATTAATTAAGAGTGGCTGGACATGTTAAATCAATCATTCTTCCATTAAAACATTAATTATAGAAATGCTTCAAAGATTTATTAAGGATCCTACAAGACATTTGTGAATAAATGGGGAATGATTAAAGCTTTTTTGTTAGTTATTTTTGTCTGGAGAAGGAGAAGGAGCGAAAAAATTGGTGGTGAGAAATTTATAGAAAATTGGTGCATAGGAAATTGGTGAGTTATCTTTCCCCTTTGCAGTTTTCAGTTTTCAAAGGCTCTTTCTATGTTGTAAGTCTTTTCTCTTCGTATTGGTAAGATGTTGTTGTTCCGTCCAAAACTTCTGAAAGAGGAGAGTAGAACCCACCTGTTAGTTTCTCTTCCAGACATAGGGGATACCTTCTTGTTGAATGTAAACCTAGGGGAGCTTTGTGATAGAGTCTAAAATGCTTTTGAAGGTTCTTTTTCTAGGAAGCTAGCATGAAGCAGACTTTTAGAAGCTGCTACATTTCCTCTGGCTCTAATTTGCACTGAACTGGTGTTGCGGTGCGCTAACAAATATGATGCTAAGAATAGATGTATTAAGGATGTGTCAGGATAAATATTGGTCAAAATTAGTTGAGAGACATTAATGGTTGCCCTGGGAATTCTAGATAAGGAGCCATATGAACCCTAGACTTATGCGGAAGCAGATCACGTGTACAAGGAAGATAAGAAAAAATACAGCTCCTCGATAGCCTAGGTATGGCTTGCAAAACCAGAGAAAGGAGGATCTAGGTTGCCAAAGCCTCTGACAATTGAGCACCTCTGAAAGGACATAGCTGATATGGTTCTTCTTCTAAATAGGGTGAAAGGGAATTCTCATGCATTTCATTGGGAAAACTGGATGTACTATTTCATCCAGAAGATTATAGGAGATAAGTTTATTCACTAGGCTTACCTACTAGCAGAAGAGCTCCATAGAGATCTCTTAAACATCACTAATTTGATGGCATTTTATATGTCTTCCTACCTTGTTTATGTCTTAGCATGTTGTCAAGCTTGGGAGGGATTACCTCATGAATTGTGGACAAGTGATATGAGGATATATGATTACTTCACATGCTTACAGAAGGAGAAGTTCTCTAGTGTGTTCAAGACAGTAAATGATAGATTTTTAGGAAAGTTAGTTTTTGAGTTGCGAGGGAAAGAAAATTGCAGGCTTTCTGAAGAAGCTAAATAGGTGATCAATGTTTATGGCCGTCATTTCATAGAGTTTCCAAGATTTACCTATCTTAGGGTTGGAGTGTTTGATGAGGAACCCCTGCGGCTTCCTAGATTTTTTTTAGATGATGTAGTCTTAATGGAGCTATGCAGACAAATCATTTTGGTTGAACAAAAGGCTGGGACCCCAAAGAAGACTTCAAGTATTCTTTTCCCTATTGAATTAGGGTATTATAGGTGCAAAAGTTTCCAAGATGGTATGACCATAAAAGAAGAGTTGGATGCCCTCTGTTTACAAAATTATACTTCCAGGGTCAATTTTGAATATAGAGGCTTTGTAGGAGAAAATATCAATGTCCTAGAGACATTCATGCACATCCCTGAGTTAGAGGATTTTTGGGCCAACTGTTCTGATGAACTGGAGGTAAGGAAAAAACTGTGGTCCTGGTTCACTTTGAAATAAATCATCACCTTCAGGCTAGATATGGTTATAGATGGGGTAGAGGAAGATAGTGAGATTGATTTCTTAGACTCTCAATACTCAGAGAATGTAGAGGTCCTCCCTATTCCTAAGTTAGATTGGATGGTGCCGGAAGAAGATGATTTGCATAAAAGAATGAAAAGGGTGATTAAAAGAACAAAAGCATGGTTGTTGAAGAAAAGAGTTTCAGTTACTCCTGTGTAGTAAGCCACGAAACAAGTAAAAACCAAAAAGAGGAGTTCAACAAAGAAGAAAAATTCTATTTTAACTAACTTAAGTGTTGATCAATCTTGTGCAGGAAAAGATAAACCTAAAGTCGAACCTGAACTTGAACCAATTTCTCCACAAGTTCAAGTTCAAGTTCAAGTTCCACACCAAGCTGAACCCGAGGTCCAATTGACCAGATCAAGTCTAAGGGTAAAAGAAAGAGCTCAGAGGTAGAAAGCTACTCCCAAAATCTCTGTGGATTTAGACTCATCAGATCCTAACCCAAAATAAAGTCTAATTGAAGACCACAGTGTACCTAAGATGATAGATGATCAACAGATACAGGAGGAAACAAAGGACACTCTGAAAGACTCACTAGCCCTTTTGAGTAACTATGATACTCAAAAGAAATCCTCTACTGCCCCACCATGGCTGGAGACCCTGGTAGCCAAGAAAAGAAATGTGCTTCCTTTATCAGTACCCTTTGATGATGTAGTAAGTAGGTGTTTGGGAAAATCTTCTAAGGTTAAGAAAATGAAGATGGAATCCAGAATTGATTTTGATGAAAGTAGTGGTCACTGGATGGCAGAAATTGCAAAGCCTAAAGAGGAAAAAGCTAAAGGAGAGGCTTCATTCCAAGATTTTCAAATATCCAAAGTAGATTTAGGGAGAGACACCAGAGCCGCCGATATGAGATTTTTTGAGGTGTCAAATAAGAAAATTGCCAATAGAGTCTAGAAAGATGCCAAGGACAAACAAGAAATGAAAGAGGCTATGAAGAGTATGGCCCAATACATCAATGCCATCCAACATCCTAAACCTTTTCCTCTGAGTGAAATGTCAGACTCCATTGATGTGAAATCCCCTGATAATCAACAATTTCTTGACCAAATTCGAAGAAGCAAGTCGGTGAGCAAAGCATTTGATGATTGGGTAGAGTGCGTAAAATTAGAGGTTTTCAAGCAGCTAAGTCATCTAGATCAAACCCATAATGAAGGAGATCACTTGATAAAGAAAACACAAGCCAACATTGAAGAATGGGAGCTAGAAAAGACTACCTGGACCAGAGAACTCCATTGGATCGAAGAAGTTGAGGAGTACGATTTGCAGAAGTTCCTCATGGAGAGGTCACTACCAGGATTGGATGAAAAAATTCTTTATGTTATAAAGGAATGTATAGAATGGAGAAATAAAGCTGTGGCCATGGGAATTTCTAAAGTAAAAGATCTCATGAAGGGGCTAAGAATGGTTAAGGAAATAATCTCTAATGATATAAAATGGATTGATGAGTGGTGCCAGGAAACTCAAGAGGGGTTAGATAAGCTGGTTGAATAGGTAATCAAGGATGTAAACACATGGTTTGACGAGCTCAAAAGGATGAAGGCACCTACGGATGAGTATTTCACAAAAGTTGCGTGGATAGAATCAATGATGATCCTTCAGCAAGGTCATTTGGTTATGCACAAAGAAAAGGTAGCCGAGATCAAAAGGGAGAAAGAAGTCTGGAAATAGACGATTGATTTTATTAGTTTGCCACACCAATCGGTAATATCTGTGTTTACAACCGCATTTGAAGATTGGAATGCAACGCGACTTGTAGTGACCTCAACTCCTTAACCGTCTAGAACACTTCACAACTTCTTGGAGGCATTTTTTTACTCCTAGTCCAATTTTTCTTGCTTAATGCTTAGGATAGTTATTGGATCTAGAAATATTTACTTTCAAGAAATAAAATTTTACTAAGTTAGTTGTTGAAGACCTGCATGGCTATTTATTGAAAATTTTTTAACTGTTTAAGGGTTTGGCTCTCTGAGTTTGACATAAACTATTTTCTAAAAAACTTAACTTCAAGTTTTCTGAAGACTGATGTTACAGAATATATGAAATATCTTATGGTGTTACACATATGTTTAAGCTTTTGAAATGATAAATACTACTATTTATCTTATCTGATTTATTTTCTTGTGGAGATAAGTTGTGTTGAATAAAGCTTAACTATGATATGGATGGATTCTATGCTTAGAAGTGACCAAGAGAATTGTTACTGAAGTTGAGACTCAAGAAATTTAAAGTTTGAGATTGGGATAGAAGTAGATGTTGTTCTCTAAAATCTGCACATCCTTTTCATGTTGATGGACTGAATGTTTTCCTTAAGTGTTTTTTGGTGAAAAGCACACATGATATTACTTTTCTATGTTGAATAAAATCATATTGAAAATCTTTTTAGAAGGTAGCTGCACCTTGTAGTTTGCAGAGAGTTTTCTTTTAGCAACTCATTTGTTAGTGTTAAGATTTTTCCTCTTCTTCTGGTTCTTTAAACGAGTCTGAGATTAAATTAGAGAAAAAGGAAAAATTGTATGCCAACACTCAGTATACCCTAATCCCGTATCGTTGTTAACTTTTCTTTGTCCATTTAGAAAATCATCCATTCTTTTTGTACTTTCTTCAGCTCTCTTGATCATATCAGTGTGTTATTGTTGAATCCTTACTTCATGGTTCAGTCTTTCATTTTCTTCTCTTAGATCACCAATACCTTCCAATTTTCCATTGAGTTCTATGTTCATTTGGTTTTCCTCTCGACTCATAAGAATAATCTGATTGGTGGTCTCATGATGATGTTCAGTAAGTCTTTGTATTTCTGACTCTTTCTCTTGTAGCTTTTCAATGATCTTCCTCCTTTCATCAATAGCTAATGTTCTTTCTTGCTCAACTTGTCTAGTATTATTCATAACCTCAATCATTCTTACCATCTATGTCTCAAAAAAAACACAAATAAGTTTGCAAGCCTAAGGGTTCACCTTAGGGCATGTGTAGAAATGTTTTGAATTTTCTCATCCATTAGTATATTTGAACAAGTCCAATGCATGTTTATTTTATTATTAAGAAGGTCATCTGATTAGAGAATGTCCCTTGAGGAAAAATAGACTTTTCCAAGCTCAAGTGTCTGCTACTACTAGTTCACAATCTATGCAAAATTATTCTCAACCCCTTGTTATTCCTAAACAACATCCTCAAATGAAACAAGATGCTATATAAGGGAACACAAATAACATTAATAAATCTACCTCTCATAGAGATGGAATTGTGACTAATGGATGTAGAATGATCATGAAGAAGACTTGGATCATCATAGGTCATTAGATTCTCAAAATAGACAAACTAATTCCAAAAATCATTCATCTTCTCACCTACCCAAAATTTTGTTCAAGATCATTCCTCTTGTTCACATACCCACATGACACATATTTTTGATTACACTTTTCCACCCCGTCAATTGAGACACATATTCCCATATCTAATAGTGAGTCATAGTCTCCTTCTCTCTATCATGAGACATAGGTCAAGATCTCCTATTTCAGAAGAATATTTTAGTAGTTCAAAGTAACACATAACAACTACTAATTATTTTGATGTTTTTCCACAAGAAGAGCCCCTTATAAATCTGCATAGTCATAAAACATAAAATTCTCTCTTGGAATGGATGTGAGGGACCTCTCTTCCTCATCACTTCTCAAATGAAAAATAGAAATTGTATTTCTAAAAGAAGTTAAATTGAATTGTTCCTAGCTTAGTTCTTCTCTTTCCAATGTATGGAGAGATGTTTTTTTATTTTATACATCACATAGAGAAGGAAGTGATGGAGTTTTTATTAGTTTAGCTCCTTAGGAAAGTAAGTTTGTCATTGGTAAAGGAGAGGATGTATCACATATAGTTGTGTGTGGTTTCTCTCTTTTATCAATGGACAACCAATTTGTTTTTCATAATTTATGCCTTTAAAATTCCTAAAGAGAGATGTGAATTATGGGAATGGATTAATTCTAATCTATCACAAGATGATTGGGTTATTGGAGGAGATTCAATATGGTAGAAGGTTTTAGCATCTTTTTTTTATCATAACTCCTTAGGGGTTGTTGTTGGAAATAATAGAATGGTGTGTACTGAGAGGGGAGGGGTGAATCAATACCCTTAAAACTTTTTGTCAATTAACCTTTATCCTTTAGTAATCAATTCCTTGCATTACCAACCATATCTATTATTCTTATCTTATGTATGCTCTATCAATTCATACAATTAATTTTCATGTAAACATTCATGAAATGTAATAACACATGACACAAGATTTGGTAATGCAGAAAACCCCTGTTAGAAGGTAAAAACTGCAGTGGGGATGAAACCCACAAAACTTCACTATCCATAGAATGGAAGGGGCCAGTTAAGGCTTACAAGTTTGATCACTTCTGATGATCTTACCTTGTTAGGAGTAACATGTTTAGACTGGTTAAGGTATACTCTATTAAGATCTTTAGCAACATTGTTTAGTGTGCTCTCCGTTAAGAGATTTACAAAATGCTTGTTAAATCCACCTTCTCAAAGGATTTATTCTATTTGCTACACTTGTTAGAATGTAGTCAAAAATACTTATTGACCTAAGTATATGCAATCTAGAATTGCTGGTTACAGATCCATTAAAGTTCACATGAATATTTATCACCTATAGTGATTGATCAATACCTCTTTTCTGCTTGGTAGCCTTGAATCTGGCTCTTGATAACCTATTTCATCTTTTGTTTTCCGTTTGCATAAAACTCTGTCTTTGATTCATAGACATGTTTGCGGTTACAATCATCATCACATCATCTTGTTATAATTGATTACACATCTATTTATACAATGAATTTGACCTAAACAATTTTCACGCATTTCAATGTTAACTCTATGATCAAAGGTTTACAACTTGACCTTGATCTCCTAGTTTGCATGTTTACAATCAATTAGACTGATTAAAAAAATTACAATTACATTGCTTGTCCCTAAAGAAATGGTTTTAAAGATATACTTTAAAGCTAAATATAAAAGATAAGTGTTTTATCTGACGTGTAAGTCGGATCCACATTTCTTGGAATAAAACTGTCTGTCAGTAGACTGGTGCTTGGGTTGCTCTATAGTCTTTCCTCTCGGGTTGCTCTGTATACTATCTACTGGGTTCCTCTGTTTTTTTCTTGTCGAGTTCCTCTGTCGGGTTCCTCTTCAACATTTTTGGGTAGCACTTGTAAACTGTCGTTGGTTTACATTGTAACCTGTCCTGTCAGGTTACACTATAAAATCTGTTGTCAGGTTCCCTTTTGAATTTTTTAGTTGGGTTGTACTAAAACTTGTCTTTCAGTGATCATGTACCGATGGTTCAAAACTGTTTTCCCATGTATACTAATGGAAAAATATGTCATCAATTGTTGACCCTATTTATGACATATTTTCTTGCCAAAATAAGAATTAGTTTACTTGGTCTAATTGTAGATTGGGATCTGATAGAAAACTTAGTATATTGGATAGGTTTTTTATCTCTCCCAACCTGTAATTATCTCAAGTCTCCAATGGATGTTTGGTCAAATTGGATTATGCTATTTTATTGTTTAATCATTTCCCCATCATTTGTTTTCTAAACAAGGAAGGTAACAAGAAAATTTATAAAATTATCTTTAGAATTAACACCTCACTTATAAAAAATACTTTTTTTGTTGTATTGGTTGGTGTTTGGAAGTCCATTCCCAATCTCAAAGATAATTTTATTATAGGATTTTGTAGTAGGAAGCTATTTCTCATTGTGCCAGGTTTTTATGTTCTTATGGTAAATGAATGACATGACAACAAATTCATAAAGAGATATCTCTAAAAATAAATTTAGAATTCAATAGAACCCTACTTGATTTAGATCCCAATAACCTTATTATTAAATCCTTTATAGCTACTACTAAAACCTAAATACAAAAACTTGATATATATAGAGGGAAATGAGCCAAGATCAGGGCCAAATTACATTAGATCAATGAGGTCAATAAGGCACCAAATATGTTTTAAACTACTTAAACTAAAAGCATAAGGAGTATGTTGTCCCTCTAAATGATTATATTGGATCGGTCTTTACCAGCCAAGATGATATTGAAATCTCATTCTTTAATTTTTATGAAAATCATTTTAGGACAAATTCACATTGGCTTGATTCCTATTAACCTTGGAAGACATTATAAAAAATATCATTTCAAGGAAGGTTGAACTTGAATACAGTAAACATATTGATTGGGATCTTTCTATAGAGGATTTGGAACAAGGTATTTTGTAATGGCTCCTAATAATTTTTTTTGGAGTTGATGGGTTGCTTATTGAATTTTATCAAACTATATGGAAACATATTAAGGAAGACATCCATCTTGTTTACCTGGAATTGTTGAATCAAGGTTCATTAGGCATTGACATTAACAAATGCCTAATCAAGCTTCTTCCAAAAGATAATAATGATAATTCACTTTCTAGATGACATCCTATCACCTTACTTAAGACTTCTTACAAAATCATTTGGCATAGCCTTTGCTTCAATAATTAAACCTGCAATTAAAGGGATAGTTAGATTTGGGGTGGACACTTTATTCATGATAATATAATACTTTTATGGAAAACTTGTGAGTGGGCACAAAAATCAAAGCAAGATGTTATGCTTGTAAAAGTTGATTTTGATAAGGCATATGATAGAATGAGGTGGAGATTCATCATCAAAATGCTCCAATGGTTGGGGTTTATTTTGCAAATATGTTGATGTGCTATTTCACAATGCTAATGCTCATCTTATGATCAATAATTTTATTATTGATTCCTTCCTATTGCAACGGTCTATCAAGAAGGGCTTTCCTTTATCACCCATTCTATATGTGCTTGGTGTGGATGATCTTGGCTATTCACTGCAGAAATATAATCAAATAAATTTAATTAAGGACATACATATTCCTAAAAATTCAATGGTAATTAATTCCCATTTTTTTATGACAACTATTTATTTATTCAAAACTCTAAGATTAAAATTAATAATGTTTTGGAAGTTCTTGATTTCTACTTCATTGTTTCGGGATCTAAACTTTCTTACCATACAATTTTTTTTTCTAATGATTAATTTAGATCTCATGCCTTATTGGATTCCCAAGGAATGAAAATAAATTAGACATGGTCAAACTAATAGATACTTGTGTATTCCCTTTGGTATGGGGGTATCTTTATCTGACATGTAGAGATGGTACCTAATTAAACTAAAAAAAAGATGTTTAATTGGGGAAATAAATACTTATAATTTGTTGGTAAAGTTCAAGTGGTTGATAAAATATTTTCGGATTTGCATGTTTACTATTCCTCTTGTTGGATGGCATATAGAAGTGGTTATGATGAGCTAATTAAAATTGTGCTTGAATTCTAATGGTACAACAAGGATGATAAAACAACTTTTAAAGCCTCTTCTTGGCTTCATTGTATATGTTCAAGGTGTAACACCCCAAAATTGGCATCTTGCAACCCTAACCAATTTTGTTGCATTTGTCATTCTTCTAAATCATCAAAGTCCTATTGTACTAGGCAATTCTGAGTTTTAACTAACTCTACTCGACCTGAGT
>MU223849.1:1250509-1292627 GCA_018584345.1 Thuja plicata
TAGATAGAAGGCAACAGGTCGAATCACACAGGCAGGCAGGATGAATAACTCATATTCAGTCTTGTTTGTACCTGGTGAAGAAGGACTATGTTGAAGTGTGTGGTTGATTAACAAGGCCAAAATTAACGCATACACAAGGAATAAGAGTGGGGTGGGGATATTAGATTCTAAGATACAAGGCTTTTGTTTATCAACAAAATTGATGATTACAGTTGTAACTGGTGATGAACTTTGGAAAGTTTTGGTTCATCATTTTATTGGTCTTTCTTCTACAAACAATAAATGAAAAGGTGTGGGTTGGATTGATAAGTTACGGATGACTCCTTTCTTTCAGCTAAGGGCTTCATTTCTCTTGTAGTCCACATGGAAAGCTTGGCAATAATTTTGTAAATTCTTGAAGTGGAAGGATTAATTGTAGAATGAATTTATTTTTATTCCTCTTCTATTTGGTGGAACAACTTAGTTCAATATAATGGACAACCTCTTGCAGTTGTATTTCCTAAAAAAACTTTATATTTTTGCAAAAAATGGTGTGGCAATTCAGTGATATTTGGAATTTAATATCTCTTGATTGGGTTGAATGGAAAGACATTGAAACATGTTTATATTTAAAAAGTCATTCTAAAGGGTTCCTTAATTTGATAAAATCATTGGTTCCTATGGATTTGACAATGAAACTTTGCACTCCTCTTTGATGTAATGTTTTTAAAATTTGCCTTTAGCTTGGAAAACTCAAATTTTTTGTTTCCCCTTGAAGATGATTTATTTGGAACTTCTCCTTAACATAAAGATAAATCCAAGTTTGAACATTGAATGTGGCTATAAATTTAAAGAAAATACATGGAGAAACCTTAGTACTCAACTATGGAAGTCCAAAGCTGGTGCAAATTCTTAAATCCTCACTTGGAAAATATTGCATCATAAATTTCATATAGGGGATAGGTTGAGATATTTAATGATTAATCTAGCTATGTGCCTCTTCTGCTAGAGTCTAGAAAGCATGAAAAATATTGTTTGGGATTGTTCTTGGGCTAAGAAAAAATGGACTACAATATTTGATAACTTTCCTACTATATTTGACCACGTGCTGGGGTGAAAAGAGGCTATTTTTTTCATGAGGTTTTCTAAGAACATTGTTATTGATTCTATGAGACAATCTATATTGCTTCATATTTAGAAAAGTAGACATTTAGCTATTTTTTCTAATCGTATTACTTATTAGGAAGTTGAAATGCTATAATGTGATTGAAATAGGTTTTTGGATTTGATTGTGTGTTCATATTTGCATTATTTTTTTGGATGATACTACTACAATTTTGTTGTGGCATCATGTTACAATTCATTTCTTTGTGCTACCAACTAAAGAAGGTGACCACCTATAGTAAAATTTTTGAAGAGATAAAGTACCAATTCGTCCAAATGCATGTAATTGATGTTAATGATTCAGTTAGATGCAAAAACTTTTCAAATTTCATATCTAGCTTAAACAACTTATGGTCATTCCTTTCTATTGTATTTGTTGTTTTTCATTACTGTTTTTTGGTGTTGATTGTTGATTAGCAATGGATAGGTGTTCTAGATAGTTGAAACTTTTCAATTGCATATGTAACAGTTGTTATTATATTTTTTTGATAGTGTGGCTATTGATTAGTGATGAATATCTTTTTTCTTTGCAGTTATTTTGAATTGCTATTATTCTCTTTAATGTAATTTTAATCGTTCAATTAAAAAAATATAACATTTAGAAAAATAAAATTATTTCAATTATTGGAGTGATTTTCTTATAGAAAACATTCTCTAGCATATTTTAAATGTTGTTTTAAAAATGTCTTCTATTATATTGTAATTAAAAACCCCATCTACTAAGAAGATTCATAAATTCAATTATTTTCTTTAAAATATAAATATTATAAGATGCTTTCTTCAAAAAAAATTACAAGCTAAAAATCTAAAATAAAAAATAAAACAAATAAAAATACAACATAATTTTATTTTCTTTACAAAAATTGAATTTTACAACCTAATCTTAATTTATGAAAACTTAAGATCATCTTAAATATATTTGATAGAAAATATTAACCTTATTGAATCTCCAAAATAAATTTTTAAAAAACACAATAGGAAAAATATTTAAAAAAAATCAATATTCCTAAGTTTTAAAATAGGACACTTAGTGACAAAAGGGTGAGTGTAAGAGACATTGTTAAATTCAAAACTTTATTCATCAAGGTGAGTGAATAAAGGCATGCCCTATAAGATTTGAGATGAAATAAAATTTGAATATTATGCTAGTGAAGAGCTAAATTTCATAGTAAACCCATGTTCCCGTGCGACTACTTAAGTACATTTTTTGCTTAAATTTAAGCAGTTGAACTATTCCCATAAAAAATTTAAATCATGGGAAAAGGATAACATGGAATATTTCTCTATTTTAGTAGAGAAATATAGTTTAATGTTCTTGTTATAGTTCTCAATTAAACATAATACCAAGGAATGTTCATTGTTATAACAAAAAAGAAGTTGTCTTTCAAACAACACAACAATTAAAGACTAAAAGGATAGATTTAGTTCAAGTCTTCTTTCTTATTCCTTTTATATTTTTCTACAGTAGATACAACACAAATTTACAAAGAACGTAATATTTCATGTAGTAGAATCGATATGTATTTCTTAAGGAAGAAGTAGAAAATAAAAGATATGATGCAATAACACACTTTACACTTTCAGGAATGAGTTATTCTTTATCTCCCTCTCTCTTTTCTTTTACATTTACAAGTGTATTAAGAAGAACATAATTTGTTTTTCTTACTGATGCATTTAAACTTAACTTTTCATTAGATACCTCACTAAGTATTGAGGAACTAGAGTGCACATAATCACTACAATAGAGTTGAAAGCTTTACCAACAATAGAGCATGGATGACTATTTTTTAACACTGTAGTAATGCATCAATTTTTGTTTTGAATCCTTCTCTTATTTTTATTGCAATCGAGATTCTTCTAAACTTTCTCATCGACACACATCCAAAAGGTAACTTTTGAACAAGCCCTGGAAGCTCACTCCCAACCTTAGGCCCATAATTGGACCAGCCTTGCACAAGGAGGATTCCAAAGGAACCAAGTACAAGCATACCACAAAAATAGTGCAACAATGATGAAACCAAATAAATTTTCCCTTCCCAAGGCTGAAATACTATGAATTTCTCATGAAATAATTCATTGGAATGAGAAGAAAACTCACACAAGTGGAGACTAGTGCATAATGTTTGAATAATGGAATGGTGTGTATTGAGAGGGGAGGGGTGAATCAGTACCCTTAATTTTTTTTATCAATTAACCCTTAATCCTTTAGTAATCAATTCCTTGCATTACAGACCATAGATGCTATTCTATCTTTATGCATGTAATATCAAATCATAAACATAATTGCATGTAAACATTCATGAAATGTAAGTACACATGACACAAGAATTGGTAATGCAGAAAACCCCTGTTAGAAGGTAAAAACTGCGGTGGGGATTAAATCCACAAAGCTTCAATATCTGCAGAATGGAAGGTGTCGGTTAAAGCTACAAGTTTGATCACTTCTGATGATCTTACCCTGTTAGGAGTAACATTTTAGACAAGTTAGGTCTACTATGTTAAGATATTTAGCAACAATGTTTAGTGTGCACTCGGTTAAGAGATTTACATAAGGATTGTTAAATCCACCTTCTTAAAGGATTTCTTCTATTTGCTACACTTGTTAGAATGTAGTCAAAAATACTTATTGACCTGATTATATGCAATCTTGAATTGCTAAGTATAGATCCTTTAAGTTCACAATATGATGTATCACCTATAGTAACTGATTAATACCTCTATTCTTCTCGGTATCCTTGAATCTTGTTCTTTATAAATGATTTCATCTTTTGCTATCCTTCTACATAAAAATCTCTATCTGATCCTTAGATATGCTCTTCGGCTACAATCATCATCACCTTTTTTTTTGTTCTGATTGATTACACATCTATTTATACAATGAATTGACCTAAATAGGTTTCATGCCATATAGTGATAACTCTATGATTAAAGGTTTACAACTTGACCTTGATCTCATAGTTTACATGTTTACAACTAGTTAGACAAATTAAAACAATTACATTTGCTTTAATTTTCCCTCAAGAAATGGTTTTAAAGATAAGCATTAAAGCTAATTATAAAACTCAAGTGTTTTATCTGACGTGTAACTCAGATCCACATTTCTCAGAATTAAACTATCTCTTGGTAGACTAGTGCTCGGGTTTCTCTGTAGTCTTTCCTCGGTGATGTCTTTGAACTATCTGTCAGTTTACTCTTTAAACTGTGTTTTTGGTTTACACTGTAAACTATCTGTCGGTGAATACTGGTTTTGATGTTCACTTTCACTTTAACATTTTCGGTGACCTCTATGAACTGTTTTTTGTCAGGTTGCACTATAAACCTGTCTTTCGGTGATCATGTTATCGAAGGTTCACAAACTATTTCCTTTGTATACTAATGACAAAATGTGATAATCAATCTCCCCCTTTGACATTAGTATAAAAAAATTGATATGTGCAAAACTAAAATGTTTAGTATATACACCATGTGTTTACCTTGTCAATATGACCCCCCTATGTGCATGCCTCGGTAAAGTATATGTACATGTTTCTTCCTTTACACATATATACATATAATTCCCTTCTTATTATTTCCCCCTTTCACCTTATCATTTCCCCTTTCACCATATCATTTCCCCCTTTTTTTTGAAAATAATGACAAAGGTGTAACACTTACCATTTGTCAAAAATGTGGGAATGAGATTTGTTTGTCTTCCATCATTTTCTCCCATTTCTCTTTGAGGCTCTCAAGGGTCATGAATTTCAAGGTGATTTTGGTGTGCATATCATATATGCTCTCTATAACAGACATCTCTAGGGTGGCAATCGATGTTCTTGCTGAAGTTATATGTTGTTGCAGTAATGTGTGATTGGGTAGTAGTAGATCTTGGAGCTTGGTTACCCCATCTCTGATTTTGGATTCTGCCTCTTGAATCTCTAGTCTCAACCATTTAGATTTTACTAGCTTCTCATAATGCAACTTGAATGCATTATCATCGATTGTAAGACCTTGTGCACTTGCCTTAAGATCTTCATCAATTTTGGCCAACTTGTCACTATGATTGGTAGTGAAAGTTTCTAAAGTGCACAAATTTTGAATTATGTTTACTGCTTATCATATTATCAGTTCTATAGTAGTAACTAATTCAGAAAGTTTTACCTTTTGTTATGCCACTTCAGGGCTGATTTTCTCTGTAAGATTGTATAAACACTTCTTCTCAGCATGTTCTTCTATTGCCTTGTCTGCATCTACATTATGCAAAGTGATGACATCGGTAAGAACTACTAATTGATCAAGTATGAGTGAACTTTGATCAATATCTGTGTCAGGTACTATTTGCAATAGTATTTCCTTGGTTGTCTCCAGGACTTGTGAGTTCTTGTGATCCTTCCTAAGCTTGTCCTGAGTTGCCTTTCTTTTACAAAGTTCACCATACTTTGTAAGTAACTCTGGATCCAATTTCCTAGGATCACAGTCTAGTATGTCAATAATTTCATCCAATGTTACCGGATTCTTATTTTTTTTCTTCTTATTTGCAAGAGTAGTGGAAGCACTTGTATGCAGTACCATAGCAAGTTCCTTTGCTTGTTCTGATGTACTTGGTGAAGGCTTTGGAGGTGTTGCACCTTTATCCTGCTTCTCGATATTCACCTATCGGTTGGTTGTAGATGTCTCTACATAAACCTTATCTTTTTTTTCAGCTTTCCCTTCCTCGGTATTCTTGGCATCACCTTGTTTTTATTCTCCATTTGTACCTTTCTGTTCTCCATTTGTATCTTTCTATTCCTCATTTATGCTTTTCTGCTCCCCATCACCCTTATCCTTGGGTATGCTTGCATCATTCTCAGGTGTTGTATCTTTTGTTTTTATCATTATATTGATAGCTTGTATCAATAATGGAATGTAACCTATTATATTTGTTTGTGCAACATCCATTGTAGTGTCTTGTTCCTTGATTTTCTTGGTGGCAACAGTGATATCTTCATCTACCTTTACTTAATCAGTAGGATCACCTCTAGTGATATCTATTATTGTCACATTTTAGATTGTGACATCTGTTGTGGCCCCTAATGGCTGAAAAATATGAGGTACATCATCCATGGCCTTGCTTGCCTGTGTTTTCGATTCAACTGGATTGATGTCCTCGGTGTAATTTATGAAGATGTGTTTAGGGCTTGGTGTGGTCTCTTTATCTTCATTGTGAGGGGTCTCAGTAAGTGCTAATACTTTCTAGGGGCTTATATCCTCCTTAGGTGGATTGAGTATTTCTTTCCAAGTATCATCACTTTCTTTGTCAATCTCTATTAAGCTGCCTTCTAGTACTTTGTAGGCTCTCAATTTTGCTGAGAACTTCTTTGAATGCTGCTTCATCATTTCATCAATTTATTCCATCTTTGATTCGGGTGGAATAATTGAAAGTAGGGATCTTTCCCTTATTTATTTTTTAGTATTCAGTGCATATGTCCACCTTACTGATAACCCGTCATGAAGTTCTTGTGGCATCATCTTATTAAACTGTAGAGGTACATATTTGAATATACACATTGTCTTGATGATGGCTTCTTCTATTGTATTCCGATCCTTGGGTTTTAGAGTTAGCCATTGTCTAATATTAGGATATGATATTCTACCCGACTTGATGATTGATGCAACAATATCATCAATTGTGGTAGGAAATTTTATCTTTTCATCTTGTTCAATGTCTTCCTCATCTTCCTTGCTTCAGATTAATCTCCTTCTTCTCTTTGGTTCTGATGTTTTCCCAGTTTGAGGCTTTCTTTTATAAGTCCTTAGTTGTCCTTTCTTAACCGTTCGTGAGTTTTCTTTTGTAGTTTGACTCCTAGTTCTTGATGCAACAGTAGTTTTAGGTTTCTTTGTAGGTGGTGCATCAGACTCAGTTGACCCAGAGTCACTCACTTGTTCACCTTTACCGATGGGTGATTGTCCCTTGGTGTCATCTTTTTGTTCTATTTTTTCTTTATTAACCGACAACTTTTTCTCAAGTTTCTTTACCACTTTAGTCTTCTTTCAGTCTATCTTTTTAACAACTAAGCCTTTTTTGATTCTAGCCTTAGCTTCTTCATAAGTTTCAAATATTGGTATTGATTTATCTAGTGGTTCATATAATAATGCTTCAATAGAATTTGTGGCCTAGTCAATGTTGATTTCATAATCAAGTGGTGCTAACCATGCTGTCCTCGGTACAACTATTTTTTCAACATGGTGTCGGTATCCACTATGAAACATATATAATCCTTATACTGTTCCACTAGTTGCTCAGGTATCCTCATCCTTTTCTGCATTCTATCTTTGAATCTGGTGAAATATTTGTCCATGACTGATGTAAATTTGTCCCCTAGTGACTTAATATATTCAATAATTTGAATTGTTACTGGTCGGGTAGTGTCCCAATTGACATTGCCGACATATGGGAAGAAGTCTTGAAAGTAGAAGAATATACACATGAGGAGTGAACCGAACTTACATGAATTAGATTTTTTTGATATAATGGTCCTCACATTCTCCTCTAGTTGCTTCAGTAGAAGCTCAGATATGTCTAGCTATAATCCCTTCTTCACAATCTTATGGGCAGTCTCAACTGTTCCGCATGCAATGCTATTTAATCGGTTGACTTGGAATACCTTGTATCCCAATACACATGCACCAAACTTGAGTTTTAGATCAGTGATGGAGTTTACCT
This sequence comes from Thuja plicata, assembly GCA_018584345.1. NCBI lineage: Eukaryota > Viridiplantae > Streptophyta > Pinopsida > Cupressales > Cupressaceae > Thuja > Thuja plicata. The sequence goes on from MU223849.1 coordinate 1,258,332, forward strand.
TTAAACCTATGTCATCCCATACTACACGTGTCATCTTTTCTATGTCAGGGAAAGGAGGATGTTTGAGTCCCTTGGCCTTGTTGATTACTGTATAACCGGTTACTATGTATATTACATCCTTGGTGATCAGTTTTAGCACATCCAGCCATATCTTTTGGTCATGTACCCAGCTAAGAACTATCTAGATCCACTCAGTCTTGAATTTCTCTTGGAACATTAGGGCATTTGTCAACCCTTTTACCTTAATGTGTTTATGTTCAACCTTGATGTTTCTATCTATGCAAAGCTTCTTGTAAGCTTCCTCAACTTTGAGATCTCTGATCTCTACAACCTTACAGTGGGTATAGACTCAAACATCCTCAACTAGAAAAACCCTAGGTGGTATGCTTGAGAATGCTCTAGGGTCATCGAGTTGTGAAGGAACCTCTGGAGAAAATTTGTAATTAGGATCTTCACATGTAGGGTTCTTGATTAGATTAACTTTCTTATCCTTCACATTCTTGATTTTGGAAACTTGTGAAGTAGTTGCCATGATTTTGTGAAATTAGGGCTTTTCTCATAAACAAACTATGGGCTTGGTGAGTCTTAGTTACTCACTTGATCTGTTGTAGCTACTGGGAGTCTGTGTGAATAGCCGTGAATATGCTCGTGAGTCACTCTACAATCTAGTTACTTTTGGTCGCTCTTCTTTGCTCTGCTCTTCGCTCGTAATCACTTTGTGAATGAATGAGATTTTTGTCATCCTTTTATAGATGATTCCCTAAGTGGTGTAATAAATTCTTTACCTACTTCTCAGTGGTCGAAGATAGAGTCACTCGGGGAACATACCAAATTCATCCTTAGTGACAATATGATGCTCAGGGTAAGTGACAACTTGGTTGCAGTTTTCATATGTTCACTGACGGTGCTCAGTATTTGGCAAAGACTTCATTGTCTTTTACATGATTACTGACAATGCTCGGTTTACATTAACAACTTAGCTGTTATATGTATACTGATGATTCTCAGTATGTATTGAATGACAAGATTGTATTCATAGTGTCATAACAAGTAATACCATAGTGCATCTTTATTCATACTAATTTGGCATATTATCAATGTATATTGGAACTGATGTAAAATATAACTTGGTATAGTGCAGTTCCATACTTACTTGTTCTGCTTAGGTGGGGGTGGTGATATCATTAGATCCATTGGATGAGGTGTCACCATCTATGGTGCTTGGTCCAGCATCATCTTTGTTTGTAGCTTTCCTCCACATTTTGTTTCTCACCTTCCTAATGTCTTCAATGGTATTTCCATTGGAAAAAATGCTTGTCTCTGTCACTTGGTATCTACAGTCCTTTCTTAGATGACCAACCCTATGATAGTGTAAGCATGCCATTCCAGGGTTAGTCTAGCTTCTAGACCTTCTCATCCATTTTCTCATACAATTTGCAGCGATGTGACCATATCTACCACATTCTGTTCAATTTTTCCATGTGTTGTAATCCCAAATATATGAGTTACCGACTCTTTTTGGTTGCTAAGCATTTTCTTGTTCTTATGGCTTCCATGCTTTCTTTTTCTTCTTCATGCATTCAAGAGATGTGTGACCATGCATTTTTCAAGTAGAACAATATTTTTCCATGTAGGTTTCTGTCTTTGTTTGTTTCACCTTAGATTTGAATTCACATGCTTTGTGTCCTTTCTTTTTATAGTTATAACAATTTCCTATGAATGTAGATGTGGATTTAGGAATACCTTTGGCTTTGCTCCTACAAACATTTGATGTGTGGCTTGGTTTTCCACAGTGATTTCATGACTACTTTCTTGGTCTTGGATTTGTGTAGACATCTTTTTGATCATCTTGGTTTGATGATTCTCCATGTCGGTATACCCTAGACCGGTATTGTTGTTGAGTCTCCTTTGTCCATTCAAAAAATCATCCATTGTTTTTGTGCTTTCTTCATCTTTATTGATCATATCATTGTGATGTTGCTGAATCCTTGCTTCATGCTTCAGTATCTCATTTTCTTCTCTTAGCTCACCAATATCTTCCAATTTCCCATTTAGTTCTATGTTCACTTGGTTTTCCTTATGACTCATAAGAAAAATTTGATTGGTGATCTCATGATGATGTTCAGTTACTCTCTCAATCTCTCTCTCTCTCTCTCTCTCTCTCTCTCTCTCTCGTAGCTTCTCAATGGTCTTACTTTTGTCATCAATAGATAATGTTCTTTCTTTCTTAGCTTGTCTAGCATTATTCATAACCTCAATCATCCTTACCATTTGTGTCTCTTGACTGATTTGCAGTGATTTCACTTGTCCAACTAGATGTTGATTGATTTCATTCAGACTTGTAATGCTTCCTTCTGATGTGTCTGATGTATTGCTAGATGTAGATCCTGATGACTCAAATAAATCAGGTATCTCTTCTTCATGATAGTCTGTTTTATTACAGCAAGATGCCATAACCTTTCTTTCATCTAGTAACTCTCTCATCTTGATTCTTGCTTCTTTATATTTCTCATAGAAGATCTATATCTATAACTTCTGATTCTCAATATTCTTTTCTAGCTTATACCTTTCCATTGTATGACCTTTTCTCTCAAGTGATTTAAAATTTTCCAAATAAGAGATCTAGCTATGATACCAATTATTGGAATAATGGAATGGTGTGTACTAAGAGGGGAGGGGTGAATAAGTACCCTTAATTTTTTTCATCAATTAACCCTTAATCCTTTAGTAATCAATTCCTTGTATTACCGACCATAGATGCTATTCTATCTTTATGCATGTAATATCAAATCATAAGCTTAATTGCATGTAAACATTCATAGAAACATTCATGAAATGTAAGTACACATGACACAAGAATTGGTAACACAGAAAACCCCTATTAGAAGGTAAAAACTATGTTGGGGATGAAACCCACAAATCTTCACTATCTATAGAATGGAAGGTGTCATTTAAGGCTACAAGTTTGATCACTTTTGATGATCTTACCCTATTAGGAGTAAATTTTAGACTGGTTAGGTCTAATCTGTTAAGATATTTAGCAACATTGTTTAGTGTGCACTCGGTTAAGAAATTCACATAAGGATTGTTAAATCCACCTTCTTAACTTGGATTTCTTTTATTTGTTACACTTGTTAGAATGCAGTCAAAAATACTTATTGACCTGATTATATGCAATCTTGAATTACTGAGTACAGATACTTTAAGTTCACAATATGATGTATCACCTATAGTGATTGATTAATACCTCTTCTCTGCTCGGTAGCCTTGAATCTTATTCTTCATAACTAATTTCATCTTTTTTTGTCCTTCTGCATAAAAGTCTCTATCTAATCCTTATATGTGCTCTTCGACTACAATCATCATCACTTTTTTTTTTGTTCTGATTGATTACACATCTATTTATATAATGAATTGACCTAAATAGGTTTCATGCTATACAATGATAACTTTATGTTCAAAGGTTTACAAATCGACCTTGATCTCCTAGTTTGCATGTTTACAATCAGTTAGACTGATTAAAATAATTACATTTGATTTACTTGTCCCTTAATAAATAGTTTTAAAGATAAGCAATAAAGCTAATTATAAAACTCAAGTGTTTTATCTGATGTGTAACTCAGATCCACATTTCTCAGAATTAAAGCTGTCTCTTGGTAGACTGGTGCTCAGGTTTCTCTGTATTCTTTCCTTGGTGATGTCTTTGAACTGTCTGTCGGTTTTCTCTTTAAACTATGTTGTCGGTTTACACTATAAACTATCTATCGGTAAAAATTGGTTTTGGTGTTCACTTTCACTTTAACATTTTTGGTGACCTCTGTGAACTGTTGTTTGTCGGGTTGCACTATAAACCTCTCTTTCAGTGATCATGTTACCGACAGTTCACAAACTATTTCCTTTGTATACTAATGACAGAATATGATCATCACATAAAAATAGTAATAATAACTCCAAACATCTCTTCTCCAACCTCCAACAACTCCAAGGGTACTCATACCCACACAACCATTCCACATTTCCATATATTAAAATAAGGGTACTCTTACCCACACAACCATTTTACACCTTCACATATTAAAACAAAGGTAGTCATACCAAAAAATATAAAGATATCCCAAAATCTAATATTGTGAACTATGAGTACTCTTACCTATTTTAATTCTTCCTCTCCCTAAGAGCAATTATAAACCTTAAAGTGGGTAACTCCTCTCTCATCCCCTTGATGCTTCTCTTCTCTCCTAAGGGTGAGCTTGACCTTCACAACCCCAAACACAATACAAAATACAAATACATATTTGCATAACACAAAGGGGGCGAAACATAAAACACCACATGACTTAATATTTTATAAAAACAACACCATTATAACATTCACAATTACATTTAATTTTAAGGAAACATGGAAATATAAACCTTGAAGAGAAAAGTGCAGTCCCAAAAACTAATTTCCTTCAACTACCCCCTTCCTTTCTTACTTAGCCATTTTAACTCCCTCTTGTATCTCCCCCAAAGGTGAAGGTGACAAGTGTTTCCTTCTCCTTCTCTCCTACAACTCTCTTTATGACAAGATCTTTGGAGAAGCTAAGGTTGTACCTAGTTTTTACAAGGGATTATAAGATGTAGGAAATACATACATGTGATTGGGAACACTAACCTATCAACCTTGATTCATAAATGAGATGTGTAAAGACTCAAAGACTTAAACCACTCCCGAAGGTTTGAAACTTTACCACTCTTTTAAAAAGATATTTTTGAATGGAAATTTCTTGTCAAATCAAAAAGTTTTGGGCTTGGATAGGCCCCCAACCCCAAGGTACCCCTCTTTGGTGGATAAAAATGGTAATGCAACAATAACCAAGGCCTTTTTGGCCTCCCAATAGTACTCCTAAAAGGTTTATACAATTCAAAGAGAAATAGGGATGAAACAAAATCTTTTCTCCAAAACACGACTCTCTTATTTCTATGACACTTTAATTTATATGATTATTTTCACTTTTTACATTCATTTACTTTCAACTTGACACATTATAATTTCTCACAATAGAAAATGGAATCCACCTTCAAAATGCATATCTAATAATAATATAGTTTCTAAAATATGATAATCCAACACAATGCCTAAATGTGTCTCTCAAATGAATGCAACATAAAATTTCTTAAGTCTAATATATAGTGGCTCTCATAGATAATGATAGTGATACTAAGAAAATCAATACTTTGTGGTTAGTGGAAATGGACAATTGAGTGACAATTAATATACTTCTTGAAATAGATTTGATGGATGAGATCTAATTGGGACTGAAAGGAATTGATTCCTATGATCACATGAGAGGGTTTGTTAAGTAGAGAAAATAGAGGAAGAAATGGGCAAGTAGAAGAGAGAAGTAGAGAGGAGTTAAAATGGAAGGAGGGAAGAGTTAAGAAAAAAGGGGAAATTAGTAAGTGAAGAGGGAAGTGGGGATAAAATAGAAAGAGGAAAGTGTTAACTATAGAAAAAATGGAAGGATAAAGAGTTAAGTGGGGGTGAATTAATAAATAAAATTTATTAGTTTTCCCACATATTAGTATTAAATAAATTTGAATTTACTTAATTCATGAAAATTGATGAAAATAGACAAATTATATATAAATATTTATCTTCCCTTATAAGAAAGGTTGACATAAGGAGATTAAATAATTCAAATATATATTTAATAGAAGGGGACAAACTAGGGTGATTAGATCCCAAGAAAAGAGATTAAATAATTGATGTAATTATTTAATCAAAGAATAAAATTGACTGATTTAAGATAAAATGACAAAAAATACTTAGAATAGAAGAAGTAATCAATCATTAATTAAATAATTAATTTTTTAAATCAAGAGATAGAATAAAGACATAAACATTAGATGAACAATAAAGATCATTCAATTGGTGTAGAGGAAATGTTAGTCAAAAGAATCATTATAGGCCTTAGATGAGTTGTAGTGTCTACATTTTTCCCATCTTGGAGAGAATGTGATTTTGAGTGTTGTTTCAAAGAAAAAATTAAGAAATTTTCATTTAACCATGCTCTAGTAATATGATACTATGGAACCCCTCAAAAAATTGGATGATTTTGTTTGATAAGAGACCAATTTTTCAAAAATTATTCAAGGATTCAAAAAAATGTCCTTACAATAAAAATCATATTATGTCAGAACAAGTTTTGGGTCCAGGAAGGCAAAATACACCACAACCATTACAAATGGGCAAGCACATAGATCCACCAAGGCAAGCCACAAGGTATAAATAGGGCTTGGAAGTCTCATTTTTTTTCATTTTTACTTTCCAATTTTGGAGAATTGAAGAGAAAAGGGAAAGATATTTCAACACAATGATGTGCATTTGAATGGAGAATTATCATAGAAAGCAAGTGCAGAGATTCAGATGAATGGTAGGAGAAATGGTACGAATAAGCTGGAAGAATGTCATGTTATCTTATTTTTAAATTTGAATTTGAGGATTATTTCATGCTGGATGAATGTATCACAACACACTTGGTTGTGTAAGAGAAACAATTTCCATAGAAGGACCTCAATTATTTTATTTGCATCACATGTGTAAATGTGACACACATGACAATAATGTTTATAACTACACTGCAACTATGTTTTTAGTGACCCAGGTATTTAACTATTACAATGCACTTGTTTATTTGAGAAATGCATTTGTTTTATTTAAAAATTAGGGTAAAAGAATTTAAATTTAACACACATGCATAACTACACTACATTTGTTTTAGTTACATGTTTAAAAAAATTCATTATAATGTTCAATTGCCATAAAAAAGATACCTGTTATACTTAGAAATTGACTTGAACATCCATGTATTTCAGGCATTGTTTGCATCTTTATACACATGGGAGAATATGCCAAAAAATATTCCATTACATCATTAGTAAGATGACACTAAGAGATACATTCTTTCAACCTTAGGAATTCATCACATATGCTATATGCTTGAGATTAGGGCTAACAAAGGTCTGATCATTGCTTTAACTGAGTGGTGGCACTTTAAGAAGTTAGTTCATTCCATTTACCTACTTGTGAAGTTTTAGTGATCTTGGAGGATGTGTGGAACATCTTGTGGATTCCTATTCATGGGGAGTGAGTGATATACAAGATGATGCCAATGATAGAAACTTAGAATATATTATTCAGATTTGAGGTCGTAGCTCTAGAGATCACCCATTATGAGATCAGGTTTGAGACCATGGTGGATCAACATGAAAAACTAGTGGGTTGGGGTAGAGTTCTTGAGCACATGGTGCTAGACATGATAATTTTCATTTGGGGCCCTTACATGTTAGGTATGATATACTTCCAACTTCATCATGTGACATATTGATGAGGTCAATTGATTGGATCTGAGGTTACATTAATATATGTATAGAAATGGGAGAACGTAGTTCAATTATGGATAGGGAGGTTATCTGAGATTTATACTATGTATATTATGGTGCCCTATCATAGGAACCCTTATGCACTATACTATACTAGAGACATGAGTTTGGATTTTCTTAGGGACTTTTCTTGGAGACCATACATGGATTTCCCCAGCTAGGATGATGACGTAGAGAAATTTCCCTATTTCAAACAACAATGGTTCTTGTGGGAGGACTATCACTAGTTGGAATATCATTGCATTATATCTACTAGAGAGAGTTAAGAGATATTTTAGAGAGATAAAGGGGATTGTTTTAGGGACAACTCCCTTTTCCCATTGTCTTAGGAGGTAGACATTGGGGAATAATTATTATACCTTAAGTGTAATACATAAAGTCAACAAATTATAGAATAGGTAATGGGGACTATGGGCTAATGTTATAGATGTTGGGATGACCATCAAGTATGATACATGGTTTGCAACAAACAAACCAGTTACATTGATAGATCTATATTTTTTTGTACTTAGGGAGGCATCATTGAAATAGATGAGAAGGGATGAGGATGGGGAGAAGGGAGATGAGGGGGGTAGAGAAAATTCAGAGAGAGATGAAGAGGGATATTAGGAGGAGGATGGTGAGGATGAAGATAAGAATGATGATGATACATATGGAGGTGGAAGTGATATATGTGATTCTTAATTTTTTCTTGTACAGGTGGTAGAGGAGGAGATACTAGACCTATTAGGTCATGAGCCTTCTAAAGATGAGGGGATGTAGGATATGGATGCAGTTGAGGATATTGAGGAGATCTAGATGCTAGTGTATCAAGGGCCATAGTGAGGACCTAGCTTGAGTAGTTGGTGTAGGAGCACCCCCTCTAAGGTTGTTCAAGGATCAACTATTGTGGTTTTGTCACTCATAATAAAGCCTTCAAAAGGCTATTGATGTTTTTATTTCATGTTTTGTAATAAGTCCATGAGACCTAATAAGATGTAATGGCCTAATTGGTCCTAATAGGGCAATTATTGTCAAATTGGGTCAAATCCCTCCAAACCATGTCAAATGGAGGATAGAGGTGCATTAGGGTGCTAGATGGTCTTTTGAAATAGTAATAAGGTATGTAACTCACTTGTATGTGAAAAATGCAAAAATATGCTTAAAGGTGTAAGAATCTTGCTCAAGTTGCAAAATGTTGTCAAATACAACTTTGGCAATTTGGATTAGTTGCACACCAATGGCTCCCTAGTTAAAACTGTAGTGACCTAAAAGTGGTCACCAAAACCCTAGACCCCTAATCTCAATTTCTTATCAAGAAAACCTAATCTTGATTATTCCTAAGTCCTAAATCAAATAGGCAATTCATCAATTTCAATCTGGTATGACCTTAACCCTAGGTCCTAATCAATCATCGCACTTGATTAATTAATTAATTCCTAAAATCACACTACATTGGCAAATAAACCTTATATTAATTATTTAATTGATATTCTAATATATTAATTAAATAAATTACTAAATTGTCAATTAAATTTAAAAAGGAATTAAATTAATAAAATTGAGTTTAAAATACATTTAGAATCTTTTAATATTTAAAAATGTATGTTATGTCATCAATTTCAGTTAACTGATTCTTGAATTGGAAACAATCCTATTCAGTTCAGTTAACTTATTCTAGTCTATTTCTCATTTTAGAAACATTTTAGTTAACTAAGAACTAAATATGGGAGTTTCCAAAATGACTAATCAGTTAGTTTGGTCAACAAAATCTTTCGACCAATCATCATCTTTGCACATGGATTTTGCTTCTTTAATCAAATTTGAGCCACTCTTTTCTTTCAATCTCGACCATCGATTCGAGAGAGACTTCTATAAAAGAGAGCCTAATTTCCTTCACAAAGGATCGCAATTTTTATTATTGTTATCATATAATTTTTACATTCTAGCTTTCTTTCATTCTTATCTTTTAATTTGTTGGGCTTTCTTAAATGTTAGTTTACTTTTTTGAAGAATGCAAATCTTATAATCTTAGAGCACATTTGATTTTGGGATTTAAAATAAACAATCACATCTCCTTTTGGTGCTTAAAATATATATTAATTAGCTTTGGATTTACAAAAAATTGCACTTGCATTTAGATTAAACAATCATTTAGTTTCATCATTAGCTCTTTAAATCCTTCATTTAGGACATGGTGTAGTCACTGAACTTTGCGATGACCTGAGAGAAAAGTTAAAAATCCTGCCTACTAGAAGGCAACGAGTCAGTGTCGGTTAGCTTAAAACATTTTGGTATTATGATTTTATCATTTTGTAAGAAGATAACCCCGTAATGGTTCATTGAAGTGTGTGTTGTAGCTGTAGGTACAACAATGTATGTGTAAAATGTGGTCTCTTTACCTATAGTTGCAACACACACTTCAATGAACCATTATAGGGTTAGCTAGTTAGAAAATGATAAAATCAGAATACCAAAATGTTCTAAGATAACCAATATCGACTCATTTCCTTCTAGTAGGAAGGAGTTTGAACTTTTCTCTTAACTCATCGCAAAGTTTAGTGACTACACCATGTCCTAAATGAAGGATTTAAAGAACTAATGATGAAGCTAAATGATTTATTAATCTAAATACAAGTACAATTTATTATAAATCTAAAGCTAATTAAGATAGATTTTAAGCACCAAAAGGAGATGTGATTGTTTATTTTAAAGCCCAAAATAAAATGTGCTCTAAGATTATAGGATTTGCATGCTTAACAACAGTAAACTAACATTTAAGAAAGCCCAACAAATTAAAAGCTAAGAATGCAAGCAAGCTAGAATGTAAAAACTGTATAATAACGATAATAAAAACTGGGATCCTTTGTGAAGGAAATGAGGCTCTCTTTTATAGAAATCTCTCTTGAATCGACGGCTGAGATCAACAGAAAAGAGTGGCTTAGATTTGATTGAAGAAGTACAATCTATGTGCACAAATGATGATTGGTCAAAAGAGTCAGTTGACTAAATTGACTGATCAGTCATTTTGGAAACTCCCATATTCAGTTCTCAGTTAACTGAAATGTTTCCAAAATGAGAAATAGACTAGAATAAGTTAATTGAACTGAACATGATTGTTTCCAATTCAAGAATCAGTTAACTGAAATTGATGACATAATATGCATTTTTAATATTAAAAGATTCTATATGCATTTTAAACTTAATTTTATTAATTCAATTCCTTTTTAAATTTAATTGACAATTTTGTAATTTATTTAATTAATATATTATAATATTAATTAAATAATTAATATAAGGTTTATTTTCCAATGTAGTGTGATTTTAGGAATTAATTAATTAATCAAGCGCAATGATTGATTAGGACCTATGGTTAAGGTCATACTAGATTTAAATTGATGAATTGCCTATTTGATTAATGAGTTAGGAATAATCAAGATTAGAGTTTCTTGATAATAAATTGAGATTAGGGGTCTAGGGTTTAGGTGACCACTTTTAGGTCATTACATTTTCCCCTCTTTGAATTGATGTGTTATCATCACATTGATTCAAAGACTTATTAGCGATGAGACCCAGAACAGTTTGATTTGAAGCGATGAAACCATTCTTTAAAGAAGACCAACTCCGAGATTGATTGGATGAAGATCGATCAAAATATATAAAATAGAATGCATAGTTTGATTTGAAGCGGTGAAACTAAACATTTGTCAGGAACTCTTAAAATTTTTGATTGGTTTGAACAAATAACCAATTTGATTTGAAGTGACGAAACTGATTACCGTTAAGAGATTTGATTAGCAAGAAAATTAACTTGATTTGAAGTGATGAAGCCAATTTGATTAATGTATCTAGTTTCAATAATGAACAAATTGTTTAATCTTCCATTGCATATTGAAGTCATGGTTCATAAAAATCATGTCAAACAAATCTTGATAGATGGAGGCGTAGGATTAAATATATGTACATACAAACTGATTGAACAACTGGGATTTTTAGAATATGCTATTGATCCAAAGAAGAAAATCATGATAAAAGCATATGATGAACAAGAGAGATCTTCAAAAGGTCTCATAACTCTTCCCATCAAAGTGGGTCTCATAGAGAGGGATGTCACTTTCTAGGTATTAGATCTTCCATTGGCTTACAACATCTTGTTGGGAAGACCCTGGATTCATGAAATACAAGTTGTCACATCCACCTACCATCAGTGCATCAAGTTTTCATTCAATGGTGTTGAAGTTAACATTTCTACAGACACTAGCTATGCATGTAATGCACTGCATTAGACAAAAGACACTTTCATACCCCATAATAGAGAGGCTTCAACTTTAGAGTCAACCAGTGACTTACTGAAATGAAATGGAAAAGACGTTGAAGATAAAGGACACTGGTATGGGTGGATACATAGTGGAAACCGTACTATCAATCACATCTCTTCCCACATCACCTAGGTCTTATGGGAGACCTTCGCAAGAGATGAAACCAACAACATCCTGATAAATCTATGAGGGTGAATTTGTTAAAGCCAACATACCATTAGAGGATGAATATTAAGAACAAGCCATTTTGGATTGGCTATATAAGGAGCCTGAAAACAATGAGATAAAAAATGTGAAATATCCCCAGAAACATATGGAGTGGGGTATGAAATGGCTTGAAAATGGCTTATTCAGGAAAGGGACCCATTGGATGTAATCAGAATGGAATCTAGGAACTATTCTCTGTTGAATTTAGATGACCTAGGGACACAACTGGCCTAAGGTTCTTATCAATGAAAGCACAAAGAGCTAAGAATCATCTAGATAAAGGAAAGAGACATCAGGTTCACCTAGATGAAGAAGAAAAAAACACACCAGAACAAAGCACTGATACAACCACTCACAAGTGGGATGATTCTGATGAGGAAGATGTGTATCCTTTTCCTATTCCTCCCAATATCTTGGCTCTTCTCTTTAAAGAGGAAACATCACAGATCAACACTACTGAAGAGCGTGTTCTAGAGGAATCACCAATGGCTTCTGATTAGTCAGAGACCACTACATCTAAGCAAGATCTTGATACAAAATAAGGGAATCTAACCATAGTAGAGTTCTTACACACAACTCATCCAAACTAGGGGCAATGAGTGGACTTCAATCATGTCCTAAATATGGTTGATTATGCTGAAACTGACTCTCATGAGTATGAGTTTGATAGTTTATCAGAAGGGACTCAAGACAAGTAGGTGGATACTATATAATAGTACGTAACTCTGTTTGAGGTAGGTGAAGTTTTAGGGTCTAGGTCTGCCAAGTTAGATACTCTAATCCCTGACATGGGCTTTGACAATGCTGTTATGGCTCTTACTGATTTAAACACATCTATACAGGGTACTGATTTAGGTCTCTATATGATGGTCCAATTTTAAGATGAACATACCATGAATACCCTTAAACCTGTCAATTCATTACCCCTCCTACATCCTAAACTCATTGACTGGGGTTTGCAAACACAACCCATAAACATCCCTACATTCCCCAATGAGTACGCACTATCATGCTACTTGAACGTTGTTGAACTTGTGACTTCTTCCACCAACTAACCTAGCATGAATATGACTGAAAAAGATATCAAGTACCTAATTCATAAAATTAATATGAAAAAGAAAAAAGAGCTCTGAAGGTGAAAACCACATTGTGGCAGTTTCAGAACACAAAATAGTTAAAATAAAAGACACATCCGATGGTGAAAACCTCTCTAAGGAACCAAAGGATGGGTTAATTGATATACTTCCTAGTCACTTGTAGGAGAGGACATCAGTATTGATTGAACTGACACAACTTGTGAACATTGGGACATAGGAACATCCAAACATCATCCATGTGGCACAATCTTTATCAACAACAAAGATAAAATAATTCACTGAATTCTTTAAAGAGAAAAAAATCAATTTTGCATGGAGTTACTCATACATGCCTGGTTTGGATCCACATATGATCATGCACCATCTCTCTATCGCACCATGATTCAAACCATTAAGACAAAAGCTCCAAAAAATGGATCCTCACGTTGCTTTGTTGATTAAGGCTGAACTAGAAAAGTTACTAAAAGATGGATTCATATGAGCTATTGATTATGCCGAGTGGATTTAAAACATTGTACTAGTATCCAAACCAAACAAATCTAGCTGATTCTATATAGAATTCAAGGACCTAAACAAGGCTTGTCCAAAGGATGAATTCCTTTTCCCAACATTGATATGATTGTGGAAATGACAGTTGGGTATGAAATGTACTTCCTCATGGATGGTTTTTATAGATACAACCAGATCAAGATTGTTCTAGAAGATCAAGAAAAGATAGCCTTCACATGTGCTTGGGGCACCTTCTGCTGGAATGTTATGCCCTTCAGAATGAAAAATGCAGGAGCTACTTATCAAAGGGCTGTCACAATAATCTTCCATGAAATGATGCACAAAAACATGGAGGATTATGTGGATGACACACTAGTTAAAACTATGGAAAGATCCACGCACCTACAAGATCTGGGTAAAATCCTTGATATAATGGAGAAGTTCAAGCTTCGATTAAACCCAAAGAAGTGTGCATTCGGGGCCACCTCTGGAAAATTGTTGTGTTGCATTGCTTCAGAAAAAGGGATTGAGGTAGATCCTACAAAGGTGCAAGAAATCCTAGAGATTCTGCCACCCCAAAATGTTAGTCAGATGAGGACACTGCAAGGAAGAATTCAGTCCATTAGGAGATTTATCTCACAGTTAGCAGACAAACCCAACCATTCACAAAAAATATGCGTAAGGGAGTCATATATGAATGGGATGAAGAATGCAAAAATAAATTTGATCAACTCAAATCATACCTGGCTAACCCTCTAGTATTGATGCCTCCTATGCCAGGAAAACCATTAATATTGTATATATCTACCATGACAACATCATTGGGGGAACTTCTGGCGCAAGAGGATGACAACAAGAAAGAGTGATTCATCTACTACATCAGTAGAACATTTGTCTATTATGAGATGAACTATTCAGTGATAGAGAAAGATTTCCTCATAGTTGCATTTGTGTCTCAGATTCTGAGACATTATATGTTGGCACATTCCACAAAACTTGTTGCAAAGATCAATCCACTGAAATATCTTTTGAGTAAGGCAACTTTGATTGGAAGACTAGATAAATGGGTCATGCTTCTCAGTGAGTTTTACATTCAATACATTGAGCACAAATAAATTAAGGGACAAGCCATTGCAGATCAATTGGCAAATGCTCCATTACAAGATAATCTCCCAATCAATGCTGAATTTCTAGACGGTTCCATTTTTCACATAACGCACAGGTCATGGAAAATGTTCTTCGATGGGTCTTTTACACAACTGGGATGAGGTGCAGGTGTCTTGTTCATAAAACCTCAAATATATTCCATACCAAAGGCATACAATATGTTTTTCCCTTGTACAAATAACATTGTTGAATATGAAGCCTTAGTTAATGGAATCAAGCTAACAATTGAATGGAACATATCAGAGCTACACATCTATGGAGACTACCAGCTCATCATCAACCAAACCAATGATGTCTATCAAACTAAGGATAATAAAATTATGCCTTATAAGAGAATGGTTGATGAATTTAAGAAATACTTTATATACATCATGTTCTAGTAGGTCCCAAGGACACATAACAGAGTAGTTGATGCCATGGCTACATTAGCATCCTCACAACCGCAAGAGGAATAATTCTACTATGAGTTCCTGGTGGAAGAACTTCATTTACCGACCTACAACTCCCTAGAATCCCACATGGCTTGTTCTATCATAGGACATGAGTCTTTCTGATACAAACATGTCTATGCCTACCTTCACCATTAGGTCATCCCTAATTCCCTTACCCACAATGAACGCCAAAACCTTATCCAAAATGCCTCATGGTATGTTCTCATAGATGATGATCTTTATAGACAAGGACTAGATGGTAATTTTCTTAGGTGTCTAGAAATACAGGAGTCTAAACATGCAGCGGCTGAGGTCCACAATGGTATTTGTGGTTCTCACTCTAATGGTCTGACTCTGGCCTAAAAACTACTAAGAGCGGGGTACTATTTGCAAGCTATGGAAAAAGAGGTAGTAAGATATGCAAAGACGTATAAGAAATTCCAACTTCATGGAAATATTATACTTGCTTCAGCAAGGATTCCCTTCATCACACACTGACCCTTCCAATAGTGGGCATTCAACCTCATCAGTCAGATACACCCATCTTCTTCTAATGAGCACAAATTCATCATCACTAACACTGAGTATTTCACAAAGTGAGTAAAGGCAGTCCCACTAATCAAAGCTATAGGCTAGCAGGTGGCCCTACTTATTCTAGATCATATTCTTTGTAGATATGGCATTCCTTCAGCCGTTATAACTGACAATGGAGGGAAGCCAAAAACACCAATATCGAAGAACTTTGTGAGAAGTTCAAGATCAAACAACACTACTCTTCCAGTTATTATCCAAAGGGTAATGGACAGGTTGAGGCCTCCAATAAAAATTTGCTGAAAATATTACACCGTACTGTGAACAAATCTGGATGGGATTTGCATCTACAGATCAATCCCACACTATCGTCATATAGAACAAGTATCAGAACACCTACTTGGGAAACCCCCTTTTCTCTTGTCTATGGAGTAGAAGCAATATTACCCATAGAAGTAGAAATCCCATCTCTGAAGGTTTCTCTATGAAGCCTTATCACAGAGTCTCAAGGTTGTAAGAACTGGAATTGTTGGATGAACATCGGAAAGTGGTGTTCAATCACCTCAGAGATTACCAGAAAAGAATGTCTAGAATTTATAATAAAAAGGTCAAACCAAGAGAACTTTAGGTGGGAGACCTTGTGTTGAGAGAAATCCCCCATAATCAGTCACATAGAGAACAAAAGGGGAAGTTTGAACCCAACTGGCGGGGTCCTTATATCATTAATGCAACATTTAGCTCAGGAGCCTATCAAATCTCCTCACCTGAAGGAGAACACCTCTGGGATCCCATCAACACTCTCCATTTGAAGAAGTTCTACACCTAAGGCATTCTCCATGATCAACACCATGTACATACTTATTATCCTAAAAAAAAAAAAAAAAATTGGAAAAAGTCCTAAAAAAATAGGCATCTTGGTGAAAACCTAAAAACAGACACCTTGATGCATCAATAAAAAAAATAGTAAAATACAAAAAAAATTGAAAAAGAAGAAAAAGTGCCTCGGTGAAAACTTGGTAAACAGGTGCCATGGTAGAAAAAATAGAATCTCTGCCAAGTAGGTGAAAACCTAGTAATCAGGTGCCTCTTGTACTCAGCGCTCCATCTATCAATACTCAGTCTTGGAAATACTTTGCTTCAGTTTGTACATAAGCTTTCAGTCACTTTCATGACACTTTGGTTCTTCTAAGAGCCCTCTTGGCTTGAAACCAATCTAGATTCATAGTCTGGGGGCAATCAAATTAGCTTCATCCTAGCTATATGAGTCAAGTCAGTTATCTTCAATCGATGTTTGTTACCATGGGGCATAGGTCCCCAAATTTGATCGCATCTTTGGCTTACACCAAAGTCAGTAATATTGCCATTTCTAAAGGACATCTCACTACTGATGCAATGGGTGTTTCTCAACACCCTAATCCAAAAGTGTTTCTTGACACTATATTTGGACACCACACATTCGGTAACACAACCATAAACAATAGAATGAAAACACTCAAACATGTCACACTCATAAGAATGATGGTGTTTCTCAACACCTCATACATGTATACATGCAAAAAATTTAAAACTGGCTGAAGTATGCTGAAATTATCTTTGTATGTTGTATGTTCTCATTTATTTTTTGTTAATCTTTTCTTTGTCTCCTAATTGTTGGTGTGGTCCCGGTGATCCATAAATGTCAAATAAACTAGGTGTATGTGATAAGAGCTCTTGCATTAAGGTAGAAAAGCCTCACATCCCTGATCCTATTTACTTGCATGCCAAGGTGAGGTCAGAACTATCTCCTTGAATGTTATTTCTCTTCCTGTTTACCCAAGATCACACTCCTAGTTATCTTGGCTTTGAATGCCCCGATACTGGTGTACTCTTGCAACATCAACTAGAAAAAAATGTTTAGGTCATCTCAGCTCTGGTGCCCCAATGCTTACATTAGTTTCTTATATCTTATCCAATTAAAGTCATATTCATATCCTTATGGTCGCAATGGCACCAGTAAGGATTGTATCAACTCTGATGTTCCAAAAATGCTTGATGATGAAAAATTTCAAGGCTAAAGTTCAGTGACTACACCTTTATAGGTTGCATTCACGACCGTAGTTTTGCATTGCATCTGCATGGTGTTGAAATATGCAAAATATCATTATCTCTCTCCAATGTGAAGGATCTAAGTCTCCCATTGGTTGATCTTCTCATTGTGAAGTGGTCAATTATGCATTGATTGACATGAAAAGAACACCCTTGGCTAATTTGACTGTCTTGATTCCATTTTGTGATCGAAATTGAAATCTGAGATCATTTTACTTGTCATTTTTTACATTTGACTTTTTCAGTCAATTGTAGCTGTGCGCTTGCACAATCAATCTTTTGGACTTCAACCATTGGAAATATCTCATAATTTCTTCTGGCCAATCCTCCTATCATCAATTTTAGTCCAATCTGGTTGAACAAGACCTCTCATCAAATTACATATTATATCCTAACCACTTAGGACCTATTTCCAATTAGATAAACTTATTTAGGCATCATGTTATCAATCGAATTACTTCTGATCACTCAGGAACCTAGCCATATTTTGATTTTTCTCCTGAGGGGGCAGGATCAAGACATCAACATTCCAGTGATCACATCCTCAATCAAGACTTCATTGCTTGATTCATCTCAGCTTTATTGCAACAAATCAAGTTGAGATCATCTTAAATGAAATTCAACCTAGTCAATGGTCTTATACAGTTTTAAACACACTTGAAACTAGACAAGATAGGTCTTATACGAGCTATTCATTATTTAAACCAGATACATTGATCAAATTGGCTTCATCACTTCAAATCAAGTCAATTTTCTTGCTAATCAAATCTCTTAATGGTAATCAATTTCATTGATTCAAATTAAACTGGTTATTTGTTCAAACCAATCAAAAGGTTTAATATTTCCTGACAGATGTTCAGTTTCATTGCTTCAAATCAAACTCAGCATTAGGTTTTATATCTTTTGATCGATCTTCATCCAATCAAGCTTAGAGTTGGTCTTTTTAAAAATAATGGTTTCATTGCTTCAAATCAAATTGTCATGGGTCTCATTGCTAAAAAGTCTTTGAATCAATGCGCCGATCGCACATCAATTCAAAGACAAACTTTGGTTAGAATAGTTGGAGGGAATTTTTTTAAAGCCTTTGGTGTCAATTTTGCATGTCATGGTGAAGTTGGCATGAAAGAGAAGAAATTGTTTTGAAAATATATTGAGTTTTTCCTATTTTCTTGTTGTTTACTATAATTGTACAAATTTACATTAATTAGGTTGTACAATCTATGATCATGGAAATTTAGTCTATTGAGTTAGATTTTTTTCAGTTGATTAGGGGTCTTTAGGAGTTCATTGGAGTGAGATCCATTCAATTTTGTGAAGATTGGTTTAGGAGACTTGTTAAACCACAAGTTTAGATTTCAATGAACTTAACCTAATATTCCACAATAGGATCTAGTCAATCTCTTGGGGAATTTTAGGTACATGTGTATACTAAATAATGCATTTGGTTTCAGATAAAACAAAGCAATCCCTATTTTTTCCATTAAGCCCTAGGCTTGTCATTCATATGTGACAAGCCTGGTAAGAGGAGGAAATGTGTTGGAGAGAAGAAAAAGGAGTGTGTGGGTGTGATTGAATGGTTATTTTAGAGTCCTTATGCATAAGAAGAACTAGAATTATAATCATTTTTACTTGATCAATCTAATGAGGTTGAGTTTGTACAAACCCTCATGAATTAGGCCTAATAGGTTTGCTTGTCTCAGAATTGGTTGACTTGGTCAAAATCAGAACCCAGATCCAAACTTGTGATATTTCATGGTATGTCCAAATGAGTGTCTAAAAATGTGATTTATTTGGCCCTTGTTGAGGAAGTTTGGGAATATGAGACAAAATAGTCAGTTTGGAGGGCTAGTTGTATTAGGTCTCCTACTAGGCCTACTTGAAAAAAATACCTTGTGGGTCTTTGTCAACATCATCAAGTGGGTCAGTTGGGTAGATTGTATTTTTGGGACATGAAAGGAAACTCACACATGATTCTCATGTTTTGGTGATGAGATCCTTGGTTGTAAGTGAAGGTGGTTTCTTAAGAAGGTCTTAAGGAGGTTGGGGTTTTATGTGAGAAGTTTTATCTCCTATTGAAGATCAGATTTCTCTTTTGTGAGGAACCTCAAGAGAGGACTGAGAAAAAGGATGGAGAGAGACATAACCTATAGGAATTTTATTGGTAATAAGTACCCTTGGAGGGTGCCTATAATAAACCCTATTGTAAGAGACCCATAGGATTATTGGAGGAACACTTGTCACTCTGCATCATATTGGAATTAGAACCAATAGTTGGAGTTTGGTTGTAGTGTATATCATAGGAGAAGAGTCATCAAGAGGCTAGCACCATGCCTCCGAAGGGGATGAATTAGGATTCCATAAACAATATGGTGGAAGAATTTCTTGAAGAAAAAATTGGTGAGTTGAAGCAGTCCAAAGGTAAGGACAAAGAATGAGAGTGTGATATAGAGGGATAAGAAGATGAGGGTGAAGAGGAATCCCCAAGGAATGTAGTGGAGTTAGCTTCAAAATAAAAGGCATTTGTAGATTCTCTAAAATTAGTAAAGAGGGATAATGCAGAAAACTTGCCCACATATGGAGTAAGTATGAATGTTGAAGAGGTAGTGGAGTGGATTGAGACACTCAATAACTTCTTTGAGTATAGAGAGATTATTGATGATAATAAGGTTAAGTTGTACAAATCAAGGCTAAGAGGATCCGCTCTTACTTGGTAGAAATTTGTGCAAGGAGAAAGAGTGAAAGAAGGGAAAAGCATGATAACTTCATGGGAGAGGATGAATGCAAGGATTAAGACCCAATTCATGCCCATTGATCATGAATTGAAAATGTATAAAAATTACAAAATCTCAGATAGAGAGACATGGATGTTAACACATACACAGAAAAGTTTCAAAAATTGATCCTTAGGACCAAGGGAGTGGTGGAAAAATTTGACAAAGTGGCCATGTATTTGAATGGCCCAAGGATGAATATTGAAGAGGAGATTAGTTTATTTTCACCTAAGACCATGAGTAAATTATTTCAACTAGAATTGAGAGTAGAAGAGAAACTAAAGAGGAAAGGAGAGAAGATTAACATAGGAAGAAGTGGTAGGAATTATAGAGGTAGGGGAAATCTTGGAGGAAGGAACCCATTGAGGAGAAATGGTGATTCAAGCAATCAAGACTCAAGTGGAGAATCTAGAGACAAAGGTAATGGGTTAAGAGGTGGAAGAAGACCCAATGGGAGAGGTAGAAATGAAGGGCTAGGAAGATGACCATGAATGTTTACTGTAGATTCTACAATTGCAATCAAGTGGGACACACAATGAGCCAATGCCCAAAAAAAGATTCAAGTTCCCAAGGTGGAGATAGAAGGAGTCAATTAGTGCAAGATGATGATTGTGAGAGTGTTAAATCCCCAATAGGAAGTGTTTCTCCAATCCTTGAAGGAGAAAACATGATGATTAAGAGGACCCTACTGAAGGTGCTCATGAAGCAAGAACCCCTAAAAAGAAATAATTTTATCAAGACCCAAGGTAAAATTTGAAAAATTATTATGGATTCTAGTTCTATAGAGAATGTAGTTTCAACTGAGATGGTAGAAAATATTAAGTTGAAAATATTGACTCATGTCAACCCTCAAAAAATATCTTGGTTGAATAGGAATGAAAATTACATGGTGGATGAACAAGCTTGGGTTGATTTTTAAAATAGGTGATTATAAAGATAGGGTATTGTGTGAAATTAAACCTATGGGTTCTTGCCATCTCCTACTAGGTCATCCATGGAAATATGATGTCAAGTCACAACATGATGGTGAGAAAAATACCTACATCATAACAAAGAATGAGAAGACGTATAGGATGGATCTCTTGGCAGAACATATGGGAGAGAAAGATAGTGGGTAAAATGTGATGATGGTTAGTGGTAAGGGGTTGTTAGGTCTAATAAAGGAAGAATAATGCTAGGGGTATTCCATAATAGTGAATCCAAAAGATGACTTTAATTAGTCTGCAATCTAAGGAGAAGAAATAGGTGCCACATGAGGTGCATAAATCACTAGATAAATACCAAGGTATAGTGGTAGAGGACACTCCTAATTCCTTTCCACACATGAGGGATATAAGCCATAAGATAGAATTAATCCCTAGAGCCACTCTTCCCAATAGGAAAACCTATAAAATGACACCATTGTAGAATTAGGAGATAGCTAGATAGGTGCAAGAATTCCTGGACAAGGGTCTAATCAGGAAAATATTAAGTCCATGTGCAGTCCCTACTTTTCTTTCTACAAAGAAGGATGGGAAATGGAGGTTATGCATAGACTCAAGGGCTATAAAAAAAATTACCATAAGGTACAGGTTCCCAATGCCAATGATAGAAGACCTCATGGACTATCTTGGAGGGTCATGTTATTTTTCTAAAATTGATTTGAAATCGGTTTATCACTAGATTAGGATAAGGCAGGGGATGAATGCAAGAATAAATTTAAGTCAAATGAAGGCTTATATTAATGGCTTGTGATTCCATTTGGTCTTAGCAATGATCCTATCATTTTTATGTGCCTAATGAATGAGGTATTGGTTGAATTCATTGGAAAATTTGTAGTCATTTATCTTGATGACATACTTGTTTTCAAAAAGACAAAGGAAGGGCATTTGCAAAAACTTGACAAAGTGTTGGGAAAGATACACAAGGATAAGCTATTGATCAATGTAGACAAATGTGAGTTTATGAAAACTAAATTGGTGTATTTGGGTTTTTTCAGTTCCAAAGGTTGTCTAAAAATAGATCCCACTAACGCAGAAGCAATCATAAGTTTGACCACACAAAAATCTGTTGGAGATGTTAGGGCTTCCATGGGATATTAACCTTCTATAGGAAGTTTATAAGGGGATTTAGCCACATTTGTACTCCTATCCTAAACACCATTAAAGAGGGAGTGAAATGTAAGTTTTCTTGGACTGATAAGGCAGATGAAAGTTTCCAAGTGTTGAAAAATAAAGTGGTAGAGTTACCTACACTAGTGCTCCCTAATTTTAACAAGCTCTTTAATATAGAATGTGATGCTAGAAATCATGCCACATGGGAAGTTCTTAGCCAAAAAAGACATCCAGTAGCTTTCTTTTTAGAAAATTTGAATGAGGCCGAACAAAGGTACTCAACCTATGAATTAGAACTCTATGCAATGGTGCAGACCCTAAATAAGTGGAGGCATTACCTACTCCCAAAGGAATTCTTTATTTTCATAGACAACCATGCACTAAGATTTCTCATGGGTAGGAGAAACTTAATCAGAGGCATATTAAGTGGGTGGAGCAATTACAAATATACACCTTTACAATCAAACATAAGAAGGGGGTCACCAATAAAGTTGCAGATGCTTTGAGCAGAAGAATTCTCACTATACAAGAGGTTAAGTTGCATGCATGGGGATTGAATCCCTTAAGGAGATCTATAAGCAAGATCCTGATTTCAAGGATTCTTATAATGTATGTTTGAACTTTTCTAACAATTTCCATGTTGATTTCTTTTATTTTATGTTGCAAGAGGGGCTATTGATCAAAGGAAACCTGCTATGTGTTCCCAAATATTCCATGAGGGAAAAAATCATAAGGGAGAAGCATAATGGGGCTCTAGGTTGTCATTTTGGGCTTGAAAAGACCCTAGAACAGGTGATTACATACTACTAATGTCCTAAAGTATAGGTGGATGTCAAAAATCATGTTGCAAGTTGCCAAATTTGTCAAAGAGATAAGGGAACCTCATAAAATGCTGGTCTATACCAACCATTACCTATTCCCAATAGGTCTTGGAAAAGTGCTAGCATGGACTTTTTATTGGGCCTTCCAAAAACACCTAGAGGATTTGATAGTATTTTTTCATTGCCGATAGATTTAGTAAAATGGCCCATTTTGTGCACTGTAAATGCACAAATGATGCATCACATGTTGCAGGATTATTCTTCAAGGAAGTTTTCTGAATGCATGGGTTACCAATCACAATTATGATTGAAAGAGACTCCAAGTTTGTGGGACATTCTTGGAGAACACTGTGGAAGAGACTTGGCACCCAATTGTCTTTATCATCAGCCTATCATCCTTAAAATGATGGTCAGAATGAATTTGTGAATAGATTATTAGGAAACCTTCTCAGATTTCTCACTAAGAAACATGGCATGACATGGGAGTTGGTGATCACCCAGAAAGAGTTTGATTTCAATGAATCAATTAACAGAAGTATAGGGAAGAGTCCTTTTGAGGTTTTTTTATGGCTTCCACCCTAGAGGGGTGATGGATGTAAGAGATCTTCATGGAGAAGATGAGAGAAGTGCACAAGTTGAAGACTTTTCTACTTCCATCAAGGAGATACATGATCAAGTTAAGATTACATTGGAGTAGAGTGCTGCCAAGTATAAGGACAAAGAAGATCTTAAAATGAGAGATGTTTAATATAAAGAGGGAGATATAGTCATGGGCTTTAGCAAGAAGGAAATATTGCCAAAGGGAAAACCCACAAAACTACCCATGAAGAAGATAGGACCCTCTAGAGTTGTGCACAAATTCAGACCAAATTTATATGAAATAGAGTTTCCACTAGGGTTAGGGATCTCTCCTATCTTCAATGTCTCAGATCTTTTTCCTTACATAACACGTCCGAGAACAAATGAAGATAACATGGGAGAGATTGAGGAAGATGATGTATAATGGGTTAAGGACTCCCCAAGAAAATCAATTTAGTTTTAGTGCATCTTGGATACTAAAGTGCTGAAAAAAACTAGGAGATGTACCTACAAAGAGTATTTGATCAAGTGGGTTGGATTACCAGAATCAGAGGCCACTTGGATCACTAAAGCTGATATATTGAAGCACGGAACCAGTTTGTAGCAATTTGCAACTCAAGGGAATTGAGTTTTGTCTGTCGCAAGGAGTATGGTGCAGGAGCACCCCCTATAAGGTTGTTCAAGGATAAACTATTATGGTTTGGTCACTCCCTTGTAATAAAGACTTCAAAAGGCTATTAATTTTGTTCTTTCATGTTTTGTAATAAGGTCATGATACCTAATAAGATGTAATGGCCTAATTGGTCCTGATAGGGCAATTATGGTCAAATTGGGTCAAATCCCTCCAAACCACGTCAAATGGAGGATAGAGGTGCATTAGGTTCCTTGATGGCCTTTTGAAATATTAATAATCTCTATAAGTCACTTGTATGTGACAAGTGCAAAAAAATGCATAAAGGTGTAAGAATGTTGCTCAAGTTGTAAAATGTTGCCAAATGCAACTTTGAGAATTTGGATTAGTTGTAGACCAATGACTCCCTAGTTCAAAATTTGGTTAGAAAAGTTGAAGGGAAGTTGTTTAAAGTCTTTGGTGTTGATTTGACATGTAATGGTGAAGTTGGGCATGAATGAGAAGGAATTATTTTGCAGATATACTGAGTTTTTATTTTTTTCTTGTTGTTTATTGTAGTTTTACAAATTTATAGTGATTAGGTAGTACAATCTATGACCATGTAGATTTATTCTATTGAGTTGGATTCTGTTTGGAATTGATGTGGGGTCTTTAGGAGTTCATTGGAGCGAGATTCATTCAATTTTGTGAAGACTAGTTCGGGAGACTTGTTAAACCGTGGGTTTGGATTTCAATGGCCTTAAAATAGAATTCCACTATAGGATCTGGCCAATATCTTGGGGAATATTAGGTACATGTGTATAATATATAATGCATTTGGTTTCAAAGAAAACAAAGCAATCCATGATTTTTCCATTAAGCTCTAGGCTTGGCATTCAGATGTGACAAGCATAGTAAGAGGAGGAAATGTGTTGGAGAGAATACAAAAGAGTATGTGGGTGTGATTGAATTGTATTTTTAGAGTCCCTAGTCATAGGAGAAACTATAATTATAATCATTTTTCCTTGATCAATCTACTATTTTTGAGTTTGTGCAAACCCTCATGAATTAGGCCTAATAGCTTTGTTTGTCTCAGAATTGGTTGACCTGATCAAACTCAGAAATTTGATCCAAATTTGTGATATTTCATGGTATGTCCAAATGGGTGTTTGAAAATGTAATATATTTGGCCCTTGTCAAGGAATTTTGGGAATAGGAGACAAAATAGTCAGTTTGGAGGGCTAATTGTATTCAATCTCGTACTAGGCCTTATTGAACAAAATACCTTGTGGGTCTTTTTCATCACCATAAAGTGGGCAAGTTAGGTAGATTGTCTTTTTGGGACATGAAAGGACACTCACACATGCTTCTCATGTTTTGGTGTTGATATCCTTGGTTACTAGTGAAGGTGGTTGCTTTTGAAGGTCTTAAGGGGGTTGGGGTTTGATGTGAGGAGTCATATCTCCTATTGAAGATCAGATTTCCCTTTTATGATGGACCTCAAGGGAGGAATGAGAGAAACGATAGAGTTATAAATAACCTGTAGGAAGGTTATTGGCAAGAAGGACCCTTGGAGGGTGCCTAGAAGAAACCCTATTGTAAGAGACCTTAAGGATTCTTGAAGAACACTTGTCACTCTACATTAGTAGATCAAAAAGATAAAGAGACAAGTAGTTTCTATATGGGAAGAGAGAGTAGTAGAGAGGGGATACATGAGAAGTTTAGAGATCATATCTAATATCTACTAGGGAAAGATTTATAGTGGAGACAATGACATTAACAACCTCTTGAGATATATATTTTTCCATAATACAAATGTTAGATGAGGCATACCATGAATTTATTGAGACACTAGCATATTTTGGGATCATAAAGCTATCTAGGACTCTAGTTTAGATAGGATAGGTGATCCAGTACTAGAGGGGTTTATATGAGAACATGGTGACACAAGATCAAAGGGAACCTTATTACATAGTTGCAAAATCACAAAGTAGGGTACACTCCAGGAGATCAGTGAGTAGTGGGGGAGTCATAGGGCCATTAAGGCCACCCAGGATAGCTTAGATAGGATGGGGTTCACAAGGACCATCCTCATATAGAATGGATAGAGTATTTGACTAGGAGAGCATTGGGTGATACTTTCTTATATATATATTTTTCCATGTTGTATTAAACTTGTGAGATTCACTTTTTATAGATAGTTTAATTTTTGTACTCACACATATATACATACACATATACATACATATACACACACATATATGTGATTAAATTTGGGTGATGACTGTATGATGTGTTTATGACTCTATATGCATGTTTTCTTTCATTTGTGATGGTTGTATAGTGGATGATTATGATGCTTTTGTGGATTGTATATGTGATGCATATTGTAATGCAATGATCTTATGTACTGTAAGGATTATGATTACCATTATATATGGAATATTATGGATGGATGTATTATTATGATGTTAATATATGTGTGTGCGTGTATTTAATGGGGGAATTTGAAAAAGTAGAAACACATGTAATAGTGTAAGAATTTGCAAATAGCAATGGACCAAGGATCTACAATTCAAACAATAGTACAAAGATAAGTGAGATTATATGAACAAGAATAAATTTTATTCTCATTAATGATGCAATATGAAAATAAGAGATATTGGATATTTTTTACAATATAGAAGTGTGCGCTTATATAGGTAAGGCAATACGAGACAATGATAAGAAAAAGATAAGCTATCACCTAGACAAGGTGAAATCACATGTCCAGCATAGGTGGCTCATACTCCATTATGCAATGAAGTATGTGATATATGAACTAAAGGTGGACCTCACACATAAAGTGGAATGTGATAAAAAATATCACCACCTAAAGTGGAATATCTCCTACACCATGTGCTAAAATAGGATGCAAACTCATAGGTGTCTCAATGAAAAACTACTATGCAATGAATAATCCTAAGTAATATTAAGTAAAGTGTAATTAGGAGTATTTAATTACACCAAAAAATAGAAATGGAAGATGAGCGAGAGTAGGAATTGAAGTAGGGTTTTAGGTGGAGAGTAATTTTTAGAGGAGGAAGACAAACAGGATGACAAAGGTCCAGATCAAGAATATGTGCAAAAAACCATAATTTTTTGCACTCTTGTCTCTAGGTGTGTGGTTAATTTGGGAGATGTGTCCTTGTGGGATCCTTGGATTTTTTGGCCTTCATGTATGTGTCCTTGTTTGGTCATCAACCAATGTGAATGGTCTCTCATTGGGCTTTGTAATATGATTGGTTTGGTGGCTCAATATTTTTTTTCCTTTCTATCTTTCATTGTTGATGTTTTTGTTTTCTAGTAGGATCATTGTTGTTTGGAGAGGATTTATCTTCTTGCCTCTTTATTTTTCATCATACTCTTCTTTCTCATTGATGGATTTGGCATTATTCTCACTTTCTTCTAGGAATGTTTGGACCTCTTTCATCTATTTGGCCATGAGGGGTTTGGTCGTATATTTTTGCAGTGCATGTGTTGGGATTCTGGTAGATATTTTTTCCTATAATCTGATTTATTTTTATCTTGTTGAGTTTTATATCTTCAGGGGAGTTGAAGACTCCCTTTTGGTTAAGGTGATGGGTGCTTTAGTTTTTGCCACCTTTTGTGGTGTTTTTTTTATATTCTCAACTCTATTTTGGTTTTGTCTTTAGACTTATATTTTGAGTCTTTTGATGCTGGAGAGTTGTATCATCTTAAAATGGAAGAAATTACATGTTAAGAATGTTTATCCCTCCTTAGGGTTTTTTTTTTACCACCATCATATTGTCCCCTCATTTCCGCATCCTCTCCTACTGCTGTGTCTGTTTAGGACCTTGATTGGGCCTCTCCGGGTACCTTCCATCCCAACTGGCATGTTTTCCAGGGGTCCTGACTCCTTGGATTTGACCTCGAACATGACCTAGGTCAAGGATGACCTCAAACTTGACCTAGGTCCCCCTTTCAAATCTCGAAGTATGTCGGCTGTCAGAGGTCATAAAAAATTCATTTCCCGCTTTCGGGTTGGCTGTTTTGGGTTTCGAAGCGATGATTCTTAAATTATATTTAATATAGGTCCTCTTCTCTGGAATGGGTCTAATTGGAATTTAATTCTCCTATGTAGGCCTCTCTAGAATATTTTTCCCTAGTTTCATATAAAAGGAAGTTTTCTCCACTCATTTTCTCTAAGCACTAAGTCTCTCTAAGCCATGTGAATTAAGAGAAGTTCAAGCATTCAAGATTCATCATTCAAAACCCTAGATCTATCCATCATGGTGGTGTGATCTTCCTTCAAAATCCTTTTGTGCATCCTCAAGACTCTCTCATTCTCTCTTCAAGGTGGATTCCAAGCATACAATCATGGAGGTTTATGGTTTCTAATTGAGTCCAAGCTTTCATATTTACATACTTGTTTACATTTTAAATACAATTGCATATCTATTTGAATATCATAGCTTCATTATTAGATTTACTTCTACTACTTGATAACATTCTTTATTTTAATTATTGATTTCAAGGTTAATTCCTAAATTGGGGTTTGACTAAGGCAAACCCCTCCCCCCAACAAACAATCCATTTTTCTTACAGGTACAGGTTCAAAATATCATATCAGAGTGCAGATTCAGATACCCTTTTTGGAAAACTTTCAGGATCCGAAAACAAAATTTTAGTCTAGGACTTTTTAGGTCGATTCTTCCCTAGGTCAGAATCAAAAGTTTTGGGTCAATGGTGACATTGACTTGAGGGTACAAATCATAACTGTGTCAGAATAGAAAAAAAAGACTGGGTTTTGTTCGTCTCTGCGTTTCTCTTCCAGATTTGCTCTCAGATTTTACAGAAACTGAGTGTAGACCCCCAAAAATAGCATTCTTTAGATCTATAACATCTGAAGGTTAGTACTTTTCTCATATTCATTTCAATTAAAGTTATTAAATCTATCACACACACTCTCTTCTACAAAATGGGAATTAGGGTTTTTCTCTTTATCCATATCCTTAATAGGTTGATTCATTTATGCATTGATCGTTTCTTTAGGGTTAATCAGTTTGGATCTTCCCTTTAAGGGATTAAGAGGAAAATCCTACCTTCTTCACACACATTTCAATAAGCACATCTATTTCAAACATAACATTCTCAAATAAATGTAATATTTCTTATGTTACAATTTAGTGAACCCATGATAGACAACTCTTTCTTTTTGGTGTTAGATGCTTTGCCTCTTTTTCTTAGAGACTAGATCTTGCTTATTAAATTAGTTTTATTTTATGCTCTTGCATTTCAAAATACTAAAAAATCTACATAATCATAAAAATATAAAAACATTTCTTGCATTTCATTCACTATGAAGATCTTTAAGATGCTTTGGGGTATGGCTATTTTTCTCATTATGCTTCTTTTAGCATCTCTTTATAGTACTTATGATGTTTATGAAATTATCATCCATTTCATTATGTTTGTTAATCTTCATGTTTCACTTGCTTATGCTATTTTGACATTAACTAATACTAGTCTTCCTACTTTCAAAACTTTCATTAAGGATTTGTGTAGTGGACTTATTGCTCTTTTGGATTTTGTGAAGAATTTGGTAGATGATACCCCATTTACTAATCTTCCTAATCCTAATCCTATCATTCCTAATCTAGCTCCTAATCTTCCTAATCCTAATCCTATCAATCGTAATCCAATTCCAAACATTCCTATTTCTATTTCTCCCTCTTTTAT
Organism: Thuja plicata; assembly: GCA_018584345.1. Lineage (NCBI taxonomy): Eukaryota > Viridiplantae > Streptophyta > Pinopsida > Cupressales > Cupressaceae > Thuja > Thuja plicata. Next base: position 1,288,678 of record MU223849.1, read on the forward strand.
CCCTAGTTCTTCCCACATTTATGATGGGGCCCAAGCTAGGATTCATGATACTGATGTTTGAGAATTCTTTCATTGACCTTCCCCTTCTTATCCAATCCATGATGATATTAAAGGGAAAAACAAGGAAACCTATTCTCCACCTATCATTCTACCATACACAAAATTTTCTCATGAACACCATAATAAATCTCCTCTTGTAGAATCTTTGCAATATATGTACACTACCGGATATACTATGGTGGATAAACAAGGCTATAAAGGTTTAGGGCTTGGTATCAATGAACAATGCATTAAAAACCCAACTGATTCATCTCATAAACAAGATATGCATGGTATAGGTTTACCACCTCCTCCAATCAAGGTAGTGGATCTTAACCATCATCCTCCTCCTCATGTTCTTCTCCCAACACCTTCTTTAGATCACCTTGATACTCCTCAAGATGTTGATGAACTATAACTGATTGAATGTTTGAAGATGTTAAGTTGATGATCACCAAGACACAAAAAGTTAATGCAAGACATTAAATCAGTTAATGTATTGTATTTTCATCGATGTCAACTTGATATAATCTATATGGTCATGTACATACTGCTAAAAGACTTCAAAGAAGCAATGAATCAAAGGCTATGCTATCAGTAATGCATAAAAGTTAAGTATTCACAAAGTGACTGTAAACACCGACGGAGTGCACACCAATGAATAGAGTAAACCAATGAGAGAAAAGTCACAGTGTTACCCAACAAGAAAAAGAACAAAATTACTGACTAGAAAAGTCATAGTGTTACCCGATGAGCAAAGTCACAGTGTTAACTGACGAGAAAAGCACAGTGTAACCTGACGGACAAAATTACAGTATTGCTCGAGGGATAGACAACACCAATGGATGGAGATCCTAAAGACAACTAAAGTCTCACCGACGGAAAAATCAGTTGTCACCGATGACTAACTAAAGTATTGACCGACAAAACAAAGAGTTCAGAAATGACAAAAGGCTTAGCTGTCAAGAGCTAAATATAGACTCAACTGGTAATTATCATTGTTTTAATCAACAAGATAAAGCCAGAGATAAGTAAAGGATTTAAAGCTATTTTGTCCAATTGGCAAGAAGATCTCTATGAGATAAAGTAGGAGTTTTTCTTTAAATCTAATTGGCAAGAATTGTGGATCACACCAAGATTAAGAAAGCCAAGAAATGGTGAAATCATGTATATATAAGAGACAAGCTAATTTAATGTGAATTAGGGGAGTGACAAGAGAATAGATGCTGAAGAGATTCTGAAGGAGAAGAAAGTATTCATTCATACCTGATCAATCAAGCTGAGGAAAGAGATAAATTCCGCAGACACTGACGAACAGTGATACAACATCACAGAGAAGAACAGTGTGGATCAAATGTATTGAATTGATAACATTGATCAGAAAGGTAATTTACTTACAATAGATCTAAAAATATACAATTCTAGTTGTATATGTGAACATATCAATTTAATATTTCAATTTAACCATTGAAACATCAAGTCTCTTAACCGACTAGGACTTAAAAGTCTTTTCTAATTGAGATACATCCCAAGGAGTATCAAAAAGTTTGATCATACAAAGTAGTATTGGATATGCCCGATACCTATTGATAGGCCAAGTGAGTGTTTAATCAAGGATGGTAGCATTAGATCCCAGATAATAAGTGACAAACTATTCATTTAAATCCTCTAACAAGGTCACACCTAACAATGTGTTTTTAACCTTTAACAGGGTTGGCTCTTCGCCGAGCTCACTTCAGAAGAGTGAAAATTTGGGTTACCGGTCCCAATGGTTTTTCCCTTAACAGGGTTTCCATGTTAAAAATCCATATTTCAATGTGTTTATGAGTCGTTACTTTATTTTTATGCATTTCACATAAGTAAATCTAGATTGATCGGTATACACTAGTTATTTACTGTATTTTGGTAAATAGAAAGACTGCTAATCGGTAAAAGTAAGAATAAGGTTTGGAAGAGTAATCCGAGAAGTAGTTATTTGTTATTAATATTTCAAGGCAATCATCTTGTAGGAATGAAGATAACTAGAGGATTATAAATGTGGTAATAAGTTTTTGGGTTGATTTAAGGATTAATTTTTGAGGCCACTGATCCACNTCCCCCCCCCCCCCCCCCCCTCTCAATTATTCTAAAAATTGGTATCAGATATTGTGTGCTTAGAAGGAAGGTTTCAAGACCTAAGCTAAAGATCACAAGATGAACAGACAAGATGTGCCCAAGTTGAACAAAGACAACTTTGCTTCATGGCAAAGCAGGATAAGAGTCCACTTATTAGGCATTGGAAATGATGTTACTCAATACTTAGATACTGAATATGTGTTTCCCACAAGATCATTCACAGTTGAGCAAATGAGAGAGAAGCATGAGCATAAGTGCATGATAATAGAGATTTATTCCTCACTCTCTGATGCTGAATTTGAAGATGTCAAAACATGCACAACTGCAAAGAAGATGTTGGATAAATTGAAGCTTGTACATGGTGGTGATATAAATGTTCTGAGAGCCAAGGCATAAAGCCTTAGAGGGAATTTTGATGATCTCAGAATCAAAGAAAGTGAAAAAATCACATAGTACAACACAAGAATCAAAGAGGTAGTCAATGCTATCCGAGGAGTTGGAGGTGTACTAGATGAAGAGACAGTGGTAAGTAAAATTATAAGAACCTTACTGCCTACTTATGCTATTAGAGTATCTACCATACAAGAAATGAGAGCAGTAGAAAATAACAATGTTACTCTAGATAGTTTGATTGGAAGATTGATTTCATTTGAGATGAATAACTTTGATAATAGTGTCTTAGCAAACATAGAGTTTGCATTCAAATCTTCTTTGAGAATAAGTAAATCAAGTCATAAACACACTATGAGAAAATATAGTGAAAGTGAAAGTGAAGAAGAAGATCTTGATGAAATTGAAGCACTTATGGCTAGAAGAATGTAAAGAGGCAAAGGTAAATTACCACTTGTATGTTTTAATTGTAAAGAGATTGGACACTTTGCTGTAAGATTCCCTGACAGAAGAAAAGATGACAGAAGTAATGATAGATCATTTGAAAATAAGTTTGACAGAGGTGATAACTGAGATTACAGAAGCAACCAACAATCAAAAAGAAGAGATACCCGAGACTACAAGAACAAAGGAAAGAAGGCCAATTACCTAGCTAGATGCAAAGATGAAGATATTGACAATGAATCTAATGAAGACAGTGAGATGGTGTTTGTGGTAGTAAAATATGATTCATATGAAGATGAAAGGTATGTAGAAACTGCACTCATATCTAAAGTTAGAAAGAAAGATATCTAGATCATAGATAGTGGCTGCACTCACCACATGACTGGTGACATAGAAAAGTTTAATAATTTTGAGTATTATAATGGTGGTACAGTAAGAATGGGTAATGACACACCTTGTCCAGTTGAAGGTAAAGGAACTATAATGTTGAATAACCTGATAAAATGTGAAAATTATTATTGGGTGAAAGGATTGAATTATAATCTATTGAGTGTTTCCCAGCTGAATAATTTAGGTCACTGAGTAGCATTTGAGAATAATAAGGCAAAGATCTTCAATAAATCAAGAAGATTGATTGGAACTGGTGAACATACCAAAGGTAACTTATTCTATCTGAATGATACTGACACCACTTGCTTAATGGCTAGAAACAAAGACATATGGTTGTGGCATAAAAGATTGTGTCATGTAAATTTGACAACATGATAAAGATAAGCAAAAAGAGAAATGTAAGAGGCTTACCGAGCATGTCAAAGCCAGACAATATCATGTGCAGAAATTGTCAAAAAGGTAAGATGACAAAGTCTAGTTTCAAAAGAAAAACCCATACATCTGATGCTATTCTAGAATTAGTCCATACTGATCTATGTGGACCCATGAGGACAAAGAGTTACTATGGTGAT
>MU223849.1:1292677-1317932 GCA_018584345.1 Thuja plicata
AAAACCCATACATCTGATGCTATTCTAGAATTAGTCCATACTGATCTATGTGGACCCATGAGGACAAAGAGTTACTATGGTGATAGATATTTCATTCTCTTTGTTGATGATTACTCTAGAATGATGATATTTAAGTTTCTAAAAGATAAATCAGAAGCATTCAAGATGTTTAAATGGTACAAAGAAATGGTAGAAAAGTAAAGTGGTAAGGAACTGAAATGATTAAGATGAGATAGAGGAGGGGAATTTATTTTAGATGAATTCACTAACTTTTGCAATGAGCATGGAATCAAAAGACAGGTCTTTGCACCGAGAATACCACAGCAAAATGGAATTGTTGAAAGAAGGAACATATCCATTATTGATTGTTCAAGGACAGTGATGATAGAGAAAGGCATCACTTAAATATTTTGGAGGGAAGCTATCAGTACTGCTGTTTACACATTGAACATAGTACAATTGAAGAAAGACACCAAGAAGACACCCTATGAGCTATGGTATGGTCACACACCCAATGTAAGTTACTTCAAGATCTTTGGTAGTCAATGTTATATCTTAAAAGATGATAGAAATGGAAAGCTTGACTCCAAAAGTGATGAAGGTATCTTTCTAGGGTATTCCACCAAGAGAAAGGCTTATAAATGTCTCAATAAAGCCTCTAACAAAATTGTTAAAAGTGCAAATGTAAAGATAGATGAATTTGAAGAGAAGAATGAAAAGGAAATAACAAAAGAACAAGAGGACTACAAAAGGATTGTTTACAACGAAGAACCTGACACTCTACCCAAACAATAATGTATAGCTCCCGAGCAACAAAATATTGCAACCAAGCATCAAGCTACAAATACTGAAAGTCAAGATATTGCTCAAGATGATGTACCAAGCAATGGAGATCAGAATGAAGGTCAAAATGATGATCAAGATGATAGACAAAGAATTGAACATGTAATTTCCAAGTATGTCAAAAGGAACCATCCATAGAACCAGATCATAGGAAATAAGAAGGCTGGTATGAGAACCAGAAGTAAGTCTCTAAACACAAGATATCTAATGTATGATTTTGAGCCAAAATCTGTCAATGCTGCACTTGATAATGACAAATGGATTAGTGATATGAATGAGGAAATTGAGAAGATTGAGAAAAAATGGACATGGACACTTGTATTGAGACCAGATGACAAGAATGTCATCAGTACCAAATGGATATTCAAAAATAAGCTGAATGAGAATGGAGAAGTCACTAGAAACAAAGCAAGACTAGTATGCAAGGGGTATGCACAAGAAGAAGGGATTGACTATGGAGAAACCTTTGCACCTATTTCTAGGCTAGAAGGAGTGAGAACATTACTTGCTTATGCTACATTCAAAGGATTCAAGGTATACCAGATGGATGTCAACTCTGCATTCCTAAATGAAATACATGAGGAAGAGGTATACAATGAGAAACCAGAAGGGTTTGGTGATCCAGACAAGAGGAACATGGTATGTAGACTACACAAACTCTTGTATGGATTAAAAAAAGCACTGAGATCCTGGTATAAAAGAATTCATTCCTATTTCATAAGTATTAGATTTGTAAGAACTAGTGAAAATAGTAATCTTTATTTGAAGGAAGATACTGATGCTAACATTTTGATTGCTGAAATATTTGTTGATGACATCGTATTTGGAGGCAATGATATTCTATGCAAATCATTTGCAAATGAAATGAGAAAATATTTTGAGATGTCTATGTTTGGAGAGATCAAGTTCTTTCTTGGTCTACAGATCATGCAACAAGATGAAGGAATTTTCATTACACAATCCAAATACATCAAAGAAGTGCTAAAAATATTATAGATGGAAGATTCTAAGACAGTTGGAACACCAATGGCAACTGGATGTAAGCTGAAAAAGGAGGACAAGTCACCTGAGGTAAATCAAACTTTGTACAGATCAATGATTGGAAAACTCGTGTATGTTGTACATACTAGACCAGATATTGCACATGCTGTAGGAATAGTTGCAAGATTTTCTGCTAATCCTAGGGAATCACATATGACTACTGTGAAAAGAATCCTAAGATATCTGAAGAATAATGAGGACTATGGCTTATGGTATAGAAGAGAAGGCAAATTTGAACTTAAGGTCTTTACCGATGTTGATTGGGCTGTAAACATTGATGACCAAAAGAGCACAAGTTGAGGAGCATTCTTTATGGGTGAAAGACTTGTCACATGGATTAGCAAGAAGCAAGGATGCATCCCTTAGTCTACTATAGAAGCAAAGTATGTTGTTGCTGCTGCAAGCTACTAAAATATTACATGGATCAAACAGAAACTGGAAGGTATGAATATGAAAATTCTTGAACCAATAATTATCTATTGTGATAATACCAATGCAATTAACATTTCCAAGAATCCATTCATGCATGCTAAGATAAAGCATATTTTTATCAAGTATCATTATTTGAGAGAACAATTTCAAGAAAATCAGGTGATACTTGAGTATGTGCAATCAAAGGAACAATTAGCTGATATCTTCACCAAGCCACTACCCAAGGATACATTTGAGTACTTGAGAAAGAGAATATGGGTCAGACCCTTGACTACTGGTCAGTAAGATGACTAGAAGGCTGCATCAACCTACATATTATCAGAATATCATTCATGTTGATGCAAGAAAAGAGATGGACTTTAAAGATACTTCTGTACACAGCAAGGTTTTTATCTACACCAAGCACCAGAGTTGTTATATTGCTAATGAATTGGGAAATTCAAGGAATATATTGAATGGATAGAAAGAATTATTTAGCATTACTGTCAAATATTTTTTTGGCATTGCTTTCCAAGGGAGAGATTATATCCATTATCACATTATACAAAGGGGGAGATGTAACCAGAAAGGGAGAGTACATACAAAGGGAGAGATTACTGAAAAGAGAGAAAAGAGACATCAAAAGAAAAGAACAATCAAAGGGAGAGAGTTTGACACAAGAAAAGATCACATCACATTAGAAGAAGAAAGATTCTACATCTATCCAGTGAAGGGATTGAAGATAGAAAGAGAGTTGCAAGAATAAAATCTAAGCTATGTGAGCTTACCGAGGACCAGATATTTGTATCAGTTATAGTACATAAGATTGGTAGTTTGATGAACTTCAACTATTATATTTCATATTTTATTAGTGATAATATAGTGTGTTTCCATCAATGCCAAAGGGAGAGATTTAGGAACTATAACTGATTGAATGTTTGAAGATGTTAAGTTGATGATCACCGAGACACAAAAAGTTAATGCAAGACATTAAATCAGCTAATGTATTGTATTGTCATTGATTTCAAATTGATATAATCTATACAGTCATGTACATACTGCTAAAAGACTTCAAAGAACCAATGAATCAAAGGCTATGCTATCGGTAATGCATAAAAGTTAAGTATTCACAAAGTGACTGTATACACCGACGAAGTGTATACCGATGGACAAAGTAAACCAACAAGAGCAAAGTCACAATGTTACTTGACAAGAAAAAGAAAAACACTATTGACTAGAAAAGTCACAGTGTTACCCGATGAGAAAAGTCACAATGTTAACTGATGAGCAAAGCACAGTGTAACCCGACAGATAGAATTATAGTGTTTCCCGATGGATAGACAAAAATGACAGATGAAGATCCCGAAGACAGCTACAGTCTCATTGATGACTAACTGAAGTATTGATCGACAGAATAAAGAGTTCAAAAATGACAAAAGGCTTAGCTGTCAAGAGCTAAATATAGACTTAATTGGTAATTATCATTGTTTTAATCGACAAGATAAAGCCAGAGATAAGTAAAGGATTTAAAGTTGTTTTGTTCAGTTGGAAAGAATATCTCTGTGAGATAAAATAGGATTTTTTCTTTAAATCTAATTGGCAAGAATTGTGGATCACACCAAGATCAAGAAAGCCAAGAAATGGTGAAATCATGTCTATATAAGAGACAAGATAATTCAATGTGAATTAGGGGAGTGACAAGAGAATAGATGCTGAAGAGATTCTGAAGGAGAAGAAAGTCTTCATTTAGCCCCGATCAATCAAGCTGAGGAAAGAGCTAAATTTTGCAGACACCGACGAACAGTGATACAACATCACAGAGTAGAACACTGTTGAAAAAAGGTATTGAATTGATAACATTGATAAAAAGGTAATGTACTTACAATAGATCTAAAAATATGTAATTCTAGTTGTATATGTGAACAGATCAATTTACTATTTGAATTTAACCATTGAAGCATCAAGTCTCTTAACCGAGTAGGACTTAAAAGTCTTGTCTAATTGAGATACATCCCAAGGAGTATCAAAAAGTTTGATCACACAAAGTAGCATTGGATATGCCTGATACCTATTGACAGGTTAAGTGAGTGTTTGATCAAGGATGGTAGCATTAGATGCCAGATACTAAGTGACAAAATATTCATTTAAATCCTCTAACAAGGTCACACCTAATAGTGTGTTTGTAACCTTTAACAGTAACCTTTAACAGGGTTGGCTCTTCACAGAGCTCACTTCAGAAGAATGAAAATTTGGGTTACCGGTCCCAGTGGTTTTTCCCTTAATAGGGTTTCCACTTTAAAAATCCATGTGTCAATGTGTTTATGAGTCATTAATTTATTGTTTTGCATTTCACATAAGTAAATCTGGATTGATCGGTATACACTAGTTATGTACTGTATTTCCGTAAATAGAAAGACTGCTAATCGGTAAAAGTAAGAATAAGGTTTGAAAGAGTAATCCGAGCAGTAGTTATTTGTTATTAATATTTCAAGGCAATCATCTTGTAGGAATGAAGATAACTAGAATCTTATAAATGTGGTAATAAGTTTTTGGGTTGATTTAAGGATTAATTTTTGAGGCCACCGATTCACCCCCCCTCTCAGTTATTCTAACAGATGTGGCTAAGAAAGTATATGTCCAATTAATAAATTCTAAGAAAGAAATATTCAAACCTATTCCAAAAAAATGCTCTCTCTAAATACATATGTCCTTTTCACTACAGTAATACACATTTACTTGTTGATTGTGTGCATTTCAAATTATATGTTAGAGAAAGAGCTGCTTTAAGAATTATATCTCATTCCCGTGCAGTATTACAATTTCTTCATAATTTTAATATAGGGCATTCCCCCCGTTCTATAAATTAGATCATTTTTTTCCTCTTGTCTCTTCACTGGGGGGCAAGAGGTATTTCATTCCAGTCTTCTAGGATCCATTTTTCTCTTAGGGTGTATTTTGTTTTGAGTTTAATTGGTTATTCTTTCTATATTCTATCCCTATAATTTTCTATTATGATACATATTTCCTTCGCTCATAATCATTCATGAAATCTTTCCTAGGACATTTTGTTTTGTAAAGATATCTCTTTGCTATAAATTCTCTTGATATAATTTGATATATCCCTTTCTTTCACCCTTGGGGGTCAAGGTATTTTCCTTCTTCCTCTATCTGAGGATATGCTTTCCTTAGCTTAGTGACATTTGTTTATCATACAATGTTATTTCCTTATAAATATTTATGTTTTGGCTATGGATACCCTCTTATATGAGAGGTGATTGTCTTAGGTCATCACCTCTTCTTTATTTTGCAAATTATGTTCTTTATAAACCCTTGCCTTTGCTTTGGGTTAGAGTTTGACTCCTTCATTATGAGATTCCTCTTCCTCTTCATTGCAGGGGGCTTGATGATTGAATCTTTGGTCCCTCTTTTCTTTGGAAGATGACATTTTATCTTAAGCAATCCTCTATGGTGGGGTATTAACGATAATATCTCTTCCTCTTTTAGGATCCTTTTCCATATGTGATATATCCATTTCACGATTATCTATGTTTTTAGAGGTAAGGGTCAATACTCTTTGCTAAGGACATAGTGTATATTATTGTTGAATTGGATATCTCCTAACCTTGTGAAGTAGGTATCCTCTTTCTCTTCCTTATCCTTCCTAGTGGGTAGTCATGATAAGGAGGGGGCATAAATAGGGTCTCCCGTATACTATATTTTACATTAGTTTACATTTTACAACATGCTAAATCCTTGGAAGGTAACGCACATAAGTTTCTAAATCTTGAAGAGACACATTTTTTTTTAATTTTTTTTGCTAAATCCTCGGAAGGTAACGCACATAAGTTGCTAAATCCTGAAGAGATATGCATTTTAAATTTTACAATATGCTAAATCCTTGGAAGGTAATGCACATAAGTTGCTAAAATCCTGAAAAGACACGCATTTTATATATTTCCATAGTGATACAAGAATGTGGATCTATGGATGTTTCAAAAGCCGTCAAAAGACGCATTACAATTACAAAGCACAGTTTATGGTGAACCTATTGGGATCTCCCTCCTTGGTGATTCATGGTAAGTTGGGAATCTTACTAGGTGAGGTAATTACTTTCTCTTTTCTCTCTTTCGCTTTCATGCTAGTAGGATTAGACCATGAAGCTATGTTATCTATAATGTTGCTCTTGTCTTGCTTATGTATTCATATATGTTCTTTATGATTAATTTATCTTTACTTTCATATATTTATGTATGTATTTTGAGTTAGAATCCTTGGTCTGGGGGCTTATGTCCTTGACTTAGTGATGTTCTACCTTGTTGTGATCCACCAAATTCTTTCTTCTAACTTTATCGCGAGTATGTTCGATTTCCATACTCCTGCTAAAGTGGGGGCTTAATGTATCATCTTAAAATGGAAGAACTTCCATGTTAAAAAATTTTAGCCCTCCTTAGGGGGTGTTTTTTACCACCATCATATTGTCCCCTCATATCTACATCCTCTCCTACTTCTGTATCTGTTTAGGACCCTGATTGGGCCTCTCCGGGTACCTTCCATCCCAACTGGCATGTTTTTCAGGGGTTTTGACTCCCTAGGTCAAGGTCAACCTTGACCTTGACCTAGGTCAATAATGACCTCAACCTTTACTTGGGTCCCCCTTTCAAATCTGGAAGTCTGTCGGCTACCATAGGTCATCAAAAATTCATTTCCCGCTTCCGGGTCAACTGTTTTGGGTTCCGAAGCGATGATTCTTAAATTATATTTAATATAGGTCCTCTTCTCTGGGCATGGGTCTAATTGGAATTTAATTCTCCTATGTAGGCCTATCTAGAAGATTGTGCCCTAGTTTCATATAAAAGGAAGTTTTCTCCTCTCATTTTCTCTAAGCACTAAGTCTCTCTATGCCATGTGAAGTAAGAGAAGTTCAAGCATTCAAGATTCATCATTCAAAACCCTAGATCTGTCCATCATGGTGGTGTGATCTTCCTTCAAGATCCTTTTGTGCATCCTCAAGACTCTCTCATTCTCCCTTCAAGGTGGATTCCAAGCATACAATCATGGAGGTTTATGGTTTCTAATTGAGTCCAAGATTTCATATTTATATACTTGTTTACATTCAAAATACAATTGCATATCTATTTGAATATCATAGCTTCATTATTAGATTTACTTCTACTACTTGATAGCATTATTTATTTCAATTATTGATTTCAAGGTTAATTCCTAAATCGGGGTTTGACTAAGGTAAACCCCTCGCCCCCAACAAACAATCCATTTTTCTTGCAGGTACAGGTTCAGAACAACAGATCAGAGTGCAGATTTGGATACCCTTTTTAGAAAACTTCTGGGATCCAAAAATAGAATTTTAGTCTAGGAATTTTTAGGTCGATTCTACCCTAGGTTAGAATCAGAAATTCTGGGTCAATGGTGACATTGACTTGAGGGTACAAATCGGAACTGTGTCAGAATGGAAAAATATTTCTGGGTTTTGTTTGTCTCTACATTTCTATTCTAGATCCGGTCTCAAATTTTATAGAAATTGAGTGCAGACCCCTGAAAATAGCATTCTTCGAATCTGTAACATCTGAAGGTTAGCACTTTTCTCATATTCATTTCAGTTAAAGTTATTAAATCTATCACACACACTCTCTTCTATAAAATGGGAATTAGGGTTTTTCTCTTTATCCATATCCTTAATAGGTTGACTCATTTATGCATTGATCCTTTCTTTAGGGTTAATCAATTTGGATCTTCCCTTTAAGAAATTTGGGATTAAGAGGACAATCCTACCTTCTTCACACACATTTCAATAAACAAATCTATTTCAAACATAACATCCTCAAATAAATGTAATATTTCTTATGTTACAAGAGTATTTCTTCAAAGGTTGTGATATGACAATGCTCCTTTATCCTTTTCTGCCTCCAATCAAGTGAGGGCCTTCATATTGTCAAATCTAGGCTAGGGGGTGGGTTTTTTTGAAGGACAATTGTACTAAGTCCTATTTGGATTTGCTTTCCTCCCATATCATGGTTTGGTGGCTTTTATTTATTGTGCATTTTCTAGAAGCTTCTTTTATTTCTTGGAGGATTGTCAACCTCTTGCCTAGTGGCAACTAGTTTTTATTTGATTCATCTTCTGGGTAGGTATTTGATGATTCTTTGGTTTTATGGAAGTGGTATTCATTTTGGTTTTAAAGTACTTGTTTCTTTCTTGGGAGGCATTTATTTTGGGGTGGTTGTTTTTATGTTTATTCAATTGGTGGATTTGCTAGGGTCTAATTTTTTAAGAGGGAGAACTTTGACATCTTCAACCATTTTGTTTTACTCCTTCTAGGCTAATGTTCCTTCACCCTAATTTTTTTTCTTCTTAGAATAGGTGGTTGGTGGTTCCTAGCTGTAGGCTTGTGAGTAATGGTTGGGTTTGAGAATTTTGTGAGGTTCTGTATTATTGTTCTCATTCTCTTCTCTCCTTCTATTTGTGTTCGGATGAATTGAATCCTGGTTGAAGTTTTGTTGGGTGTAGTTTGGGGTGAATGTTGTAAGAGGGTAGAATTTTTTGTGCTCATCTGCTTCCCCTTTCTCTCACTGATGGAATTATGGAAGGAAAATGAGGGGGGGGGGGGTGTGGGTGAANGGAGGGGGGGGGGGGTGTGGGTGAATCATTTTTCCCAAAACTTACACAACTTATAATTAATCTCTGATATGATAATTAAACATGGAGGCATTAATCAACACCATATCATGAACACACATAACACCAATATTTTTGTATGTGGAAACCCGATTAAGGGAAAAAACACAATGAAGATGAACCCACAAGATAAGTAACCTCTATTAGAAGTATTACAATGGGGAATGCACATGAATTCATGCACACTACCTAGAGATCATTTCTCAAAATGAAAAATGTTCAATTCCCAGGGAAGGCTAACTACCTGCACAAGCAAACTTGGATCACATCCACAAATTATGAAATATATAAATAACATCTCCTCTATGCTTGGATCAGTTCCATTTAAGCACAAAACCAATTTATTCTTCACACTTTTTCTCTACCTTCAAAATATGTATATATTTAGCGCGTATACATACTCATACATACTCTCATGACCACACTGAAATACAAGTTTATTACATTTATTTATACATAACATCAACCTTGGAAAGATCATCAAGGTTGGCTCAACACTCACCACCTAGTTACAAAATTATAACCATATTCAATACATTATTACATGTAGACCAAGAAATGTTAGCCAAGACATAGCACAAACCAAAATATTTTGCATCGAACATGATAAACCTCCAAAGATTATGCCTCAAACATCTACAATAAACTACATGCATGTAGTCAACGAAGAACATGAAGAACACCAACATACCAATGTAAAAAATCAATTGCAAGATCAATGATCAATGAGGCCTAGAAAAAAAAAGGAACATGATCCAAAAACATCCACAAGAATCATGAACTACCATAGAAACATCCAAACCAACACAAATTACTAGAATCACCAGCATCTTCATATTGAACCTTTAGAAAACTAACTACAATGACTATCAACCTTGGAAAATCACTTGTAAACATTAAAACCATGAAATAATTGAATTAAGGAAACACATCAATGTCTCAAACATGCCTTCATATCCATAGAGAAATATATTATAATGTGGAGAAATTCAGATCAAAATATTATCACTCTGTCACCACTAAATAACTAAATAAGGCGTCACAACATAGATACTGATAGCTCACTCAAATATCCATGTAGACCTATGAAAATTTAGTTGAATCAAATATATAGAAACCTCTACAAAATATTTAATCTATAAAATCTGATATTCATTATACTTTCTATATTGCTCAAATTAACTAACTGAACTTCACTGCATCATTGTCTTAGATAAAGAAATATATTGACATCAATGAAAATAACATATCTCTCAAACATCTATTCAGAAAATATTTTTACATTCCTCCAACAATATCCCCCTTTGGAATTTATGACAACATATGATGGGAAAAACAATCAATGATAAAGAAATCAACAACTCCCCCTTAGGTTTTGCACACGGTTTTTCACATGACTCTCTGTCGCCCTTTGACATCAATGGAAAAGGCACATATTTTCCATAAAAATAATTTTCTCCCTGAACCTAAACATCTGATTCACAAATCACAAATTTGACTAATCCCCCTAAGAAGTATCCACCAATCATAATTCATATCATAAGATATGACTATGAAATACATCGGATTGACGCATACAAATGCATCTTAGTTTTGATTAGGAGGGAAAATTACCCCTAACTTTACTCTGAGATACTCAAAGTATCCATAGGCAAAATCTTTGTGAAAATTTCTGCAATCTATTTCTTAGTAGGCACATACTCCACTATGACTTCCTTATCATTCATCTTTTATCTCAAAAAGTGAAACTTGATGGATATATGTTTGGTCTTTGAACACAATACCGAGATTCTTAAAAATTTTAATTGCACTTGAATTCTTATAGTAGATAGAAATAGGTTTATCATAAACTACTTTGATATCCTTCAACATTTTCTTCATCCATACCACCTGAGTATTATTGATAGTAGCAATAATATACTCCGCCTCTCCAATAGATAGAGAAGTAGGATTCTATTTTTTTCTCAACCATTAAATCAATCTTTTTCCCAAGTAAAATGCACCACCACTAGTACTCTTTCTGTCATCCATATTTCCTTTCCAACCAGCATCAATAAAGGCACTCAAAGTGAAATCATCATCTTTAGGACACCATAGATAAAAATCAACCGTCCCTTTCAAATATATGAAAAATTCTTTTGACAACTACAACATGAGATTCCTTAGGATCAGCTTGAAACCTAGCAATAAGAAAACCAACATTCATAATATCAGGTCTAGTTTGAGTTAAATATAGAAATCCACCAATCATAGATAGAATAATCATTATCAAAAACTTTAAATATTTGTCTCCCTATAAACTTATAACTCTATAAGGACCACACAAATCAGTATGCCCACGATCCAATAATCCACGTGAACAATGATTCCTACTTCTAAAAGTAACTCTAGTTTATTTTCCCAACTAAAATTCCTTGCACATGGTGTTAATAGGTTTCATCAACCTAGGAAGATATCACACTGTCTAAGTAGAAATTTTCTTAACAATATCATCAAAATTCACATGATATATTCTTCTATGCCACAACCAACTTTCATCAATCTGAGTAATCAAGCATCTTTTCTCAACAATATTTAAATTAAAGACATTACATTTAGTTTTTTACCTGATGTAATCTGAATTCTAGAGCTTCCCAAGGTTCTACACTTGTCATTCTTGAATTTAAGATCATATGCCTTGTCAACCAGCTATCCAACTCTCAAAATATTATTCTTTAGTTCTTCAAAATATAAGACATCATCAGTATTGTTCTTACCATTAAGAGAAATGGATCCTCTGCCATAGATTATACTAGCTGTATCATCACCAAATCTCACAATGCAACCTTCATAATTTTATAAAATCACAAATTTACTCTTATCACCTTTCATATGATGAGAGAATCCATTTTCAATCACCTATTCATCTTTCTCTTCAACTTTCATGACCAAAGCTCTTTCCTTATTCATGCAGCTAGTAGTGTCAGTACGTAATGGATCATCTTCCTTGATAGAAATGAATACCCATTCATTATCACTTGAACATCCTTTATCAAATTCATTTGTTAGTCTTAAAGGTCCAAGAATACTTGGGGGGGTGAATCAACCTTCCTCAGATATCTGATAATTTCACTTCTTTAACTCAAAAAAAATATTCATAAGATTACTAATTGATAAGAAAGTGAGACTTAACCAAATAAACATAACTACCTCAAAGTATGCAAAAAAAAACATATATATTTTCATGTGGAAATCCAAATGGGTGAAAACCAAGGTAGGAATGAGGACACACAAATAATGTACTCTTTTGAAGTATGCATTGTAAGGAGCTTAACCTTGTCAGGAGTTTACAAAGACACTGTTAGGTACCACCCAATTATGGGATTTACCTCTAGCCCTGTTAGAAGCTTTACCCTGTTAGGAGTACCTCTATTAGGAGATTTAAGACTCAAGTTAATGATCCACTCCCTTAGGAGATTGGAAAACAAGACCTATTAGGATCTACCTAGTTAAGGGATTTACAACATAAAAACCTGCTAGGGTCACTTGATTTGGAAATAGAAACTCCTTTTCTTGATCAAACCCACTATAACACATTCATTCTCTTCTCAGAAATCTCTCGAACACCCTGACTTGTTCACACCTTCACACTGATGATCTACACGCACAAATATTTCAATTTCATGATATAAATATCACTTCTCAAGCCAAATCTTGCCTAACACATTTGAAATCACTTTTCCAGTATTTGCACTTAGAGGAATTATGGCAAAACACACATCCCAATATAAAAAAATTCTCTACCAAAAAAATCAGCCTCTAGATTGACTCTTACAATTAATTTTATCAAGAACTGTCAAACACGTTTTGATCAACTCATCCTCCATCCTGATAAAACATCCACCTTGATAAAAGATATACTAATTAATCACCACAAATTAATCTAGAAACATCAATGTGACAACTGGAACATAAATGAAACATCACAAATCTCTCATTGATTTCCAATCGAAGATCTTAGCATCAGAAGCTCAGGAACCGTTTCACCTTTTCTTGAAAAAACTTTTTTAACCTCAAATCATGCTTTCTGATCACCCAAATCAATTGTTTTCATAAAAATGAAATCAAAACAGTTTCAAAAAAATCATCCTATGATCACACCACCTAACTCATGATAGATTTGACAAACTGATCAAATCACTCATTGCAGTCACATATTGTTCTAGCAGTTTCCCGGTCAAACATAAATCAATCATAACTTGCACAAATAAAACATTCAACTATTGCAAACATACATTTAGCATCTAGAGACATTCCCAAGTCTCCCTTAAGGATCAAAACAACTGATAACAACACCTTGTTCATCCTTTTCACATACTTGAAAATACATTAATAACACTAGGTCAATACTTGACATCAATGAAAATATAATACTAATCATCACAATACCAAATATTTAACATAACACTTATCATCACATCATCAGTTATGCTAAAAATCTCCCCCTTTGGCATTTATGGAAGCCCAACAATCTTCTCAATTGGATAACTTTCTCTGCTTGTGTTCTTGCACTGAATCTTTATCACTGAATATGTGGCTCCCCCTTTCACACTCTCTCAAATCTGTCTCATCTGTCTGCATGCCACTTTCTAGTACTTCTCTCCCCCTTTGACAACAATGTCAAATATTTCATATCATTGATCACTGTACCTCCAACAAGTAATCAATACCTTCATCACCGTGTACTCCCCCTAAGGAGTAGCACCTTATTACATCAATCCAACATAATATTTGCAATACACAACATTGGACTGATGCAACAAAATCACTTTAATTCTTCTTAGGTAGGGGAATGAACCCCAAATTTCCTCTTAGATATTCAAACATATCCTTAGGAAATGAATTTGTAAAAATATTTGCAACCGTCTCCTTAGGTTGCACATATTCCAACTGCACCTCATTTTCTTAAACCTGCTCTCTAAGAAAATGGTACTTAATTGCAATATGGTTGGTCATAGAGTGCATCAAAGGGTTCTTGGATATTTTTAAGCACTAGTATTATCACAATAGATAACCACTATTTTAGTTACCTTTTCCTTAATTCCTTCCAAGAACTATTTCATCCAAGTAACTTGAGTGCAATTAATAACAACACCAACATATCTTTCCTATTGTGAAATGCAATTCTTCTTCTTTCTAGTCCATGACACAAGTCTTCCACCAAGAAATAAATCTCCTCCACATGTGCTCTTCTTATCATCCACATTACCTACCCGGTCTTCATCAGTGAACACAATCAAAGTAAAAACACCTTTGTGATCATACCAAAGACCATAGTCTGCATTCCCTTTTATATATATAAAGATTCTCTTCACTGCCACCATATGAGATTCCTTTGGATTGTATTGAAATATTGTAACAACCCCAACTTCATGTGCTATATTGGGTCTACTATGAACAACATAGTGAAACTTACCGATCATAGATCTGTATAAAAATGCATTCACCTCTTTAGAATCATCTTCCTTAGATAGCTTACAAATGGTCACCATTGGGGCCCCAACCGGTTTAGAATCTTCTAACCCAAAAGTCTCCAACACTTCCCTCACATACTTTGCTTGGTTGATGTAGGTTTCATTCCAAATCTCATTTCTTTTTTTGTCAATGTCTTCTAATTTTCCCTGTAGTACTTTGTATGCTCTCATCTGTGCAAAAAATTTCTTTGCATGCTCCTTCATTTTTGAATCAATTTCTTCAATTGTTGACTCAGGTGGCATGAATGTAACTAGGGATCTTTCCCTCATTTGTTTCTCTGTGTGCAAGGCATATGTCCATATTGTTTATATTTTTTCATTTAGCTCTTGTGGAATATTCTTGTTGAATTGTATAGGTACATACTTGTATGCAACCATTGCCTTAATTATGGCCTCTTCTATTTTATTCTGATTCTTGGGAGACAAGGTTAGCCATTGTCTAATCTTGTGATGTGATAAGCTTCCTGTGTTGATGATTGACTCTGCAACTTCATCAATTGTCTTAGGTATCTTGGCATTTTCTGCTTCAATACTTTGTTCTCTTTCATCCCTGACAGTATCATCCTTGTCTTCTTTTCCTCTTATATATCTCCTTCTTTTCCTTGGTACTGATTGCCCGGTATGAGGCTTTCTTTCCTGATAAGTCCTCATAGTACCTTTCTTTACTGGTGGTGAGTCTGCCTCTTTTGTTGTCTTGCTTCTAGTTCTTTATGTAGCTGTTACATTTGTAACCTTTGCTTTCTTGGCTGGTCGTGCATCTGATTTAGTAGAATCAAAGTCACTTAACTCTTCACCTTCACCGACAGGTGACTGTCCCTTGGTGGCATCTTGTTCCAACTCTTCTTCATTTATCGAAAGATTCTTTTGAAGAGTATTTATTGTTTTTGTCTTCTTTCTGTCTATCTTCTTCACTACTAATCTAGTCTTGATTCTAGACTTGGCTTCCTCATATGTGCCAAATAAGATCAGTGATTTGTCTAGTGGTTCATTCAGTAAGGCTTCAATAGCATTTATATCTTGATTAATGTTGATCTCATAGTCCAATGGTGGTAACCATGTTGTTCTTGGTACAACTATTTTGATAAGTGTTGTATCAGTGTCCACTCTAAGACATATGTCATCTTTGTATTGTTCAACCAGTTGTACAAGGATTCTCATTCTCTTCTGCATTCTATCCTTGAAAATGGTGAAGTCTGTATCCATTATAGATGTGAAGTTATCCCCTAGTGACTTAATGAATTCACTAATTTGTGCAGTTATTGGTTGGGTTGTGCCCCAAGTGACATTACCGATAGAAGGGAAGAAATTTTGAAAATAGAAGAATGTGCACATAAGGAGGGAACCAAACTTACACGTATTAGATTTGGCTGATCTAATTGTCCTCATGTTTTCTTCCAGTTACTTCAGTAGCAGCTCGAATAAGTCCAGTTGAAGTCCCTTCTTCACAATCTTATAAGTAGTGTCAACTGCTCCACATACTATGTTGTTCATTCTTCTAGCCTGGAATATCTTGTACCCAATCACACATGCACTGAACTTTATTTCAGGGTCGGTGATTGTATTAACTTTCAATCTTCTTCCATCCCATTCTGCCTTAGTTTTTTTTTATCTCGGTGCGTGGAGGGTGTTTTAGGGATTTATCCTTTTTAGTTATTGGATAACCAATTACAACGTGAATCACATCCTTTGTGATCAATTTTGGTTCATCCAACCACATTTTTTGATCATGTACCCAAATAAGTACAATGTGTATCCATTCAGTCTTGAACTCTCTCAGGAGTAGTAGGGCATTGGTTAACCCTTTCACCTCAATGTGCTCTTTCAGGTTTCCATCCTTGCATAGCTTCTGGTAAGCTTCTTCAATCTCAAGATCTCCAATCTCTGCAACCTTGCAGTGGATGTATGCACGGATATATTTAACCAAAAAAACCCTAGGAGGGATACTTGAAAATGCTCCCTTGTCAATGGGTTGAGCACCAACCTCAGGGAAAAATTTATAGTTAGGCTCCTCACAAGTTGGGTTCTTAATCAGGTTGATCTTCTTGTCCTTTGCGTTCCTGATCTTTGAGACTCGCGAGGTAGTTTCCATTGTTCATGAAATATTTAGGGCTTCTTGTAAATAAATTGTTAGCTTGGTGAGTCTAGATACTCACTTGATCTTTTCTATGGATGGTTAAAATTTGTCAGAGTAGCCTTTGAATCTACTGTGAATTGTTTTGCAATCTTGTTTCTCTTAGCCGCTCTTCTTTGCTCTATTGTTTTCACTTTATCTCTCGGTGAATGAATGAGCTCTTTGTTTCCCTATTTATAGAAAATAACCTAAGTGGTGCCTTGAATGCTTCAGCTACCACTCGATCGATGAAAAAAAGATGCTTGGGTATCATACCAAAGTCTTCATCCTCGGTGAGTATACAACACTCAGGGTAAGTGACAACTTAGTTGTACTTTTCACATGTTCACCGACGGTACTCGGTATGTAGAGAAGACTTGATTGTCTTTCACATGTTTACTGATGATGCTCAGTTTATATTGACAACTTGGTTATTTTTCATATGTATACTGACAATGCTCGGTATGTATTGACCAACAAGATTGGATTCACAAAATCATAACAAGTAATACCACAGTGCATCTCCATTCATGCTAATTTGGCATATTATCAATGAATATTGGAATTGATGTAAAATATAGGTTTCTACAGTGTAGTTCCATACTTACTTGTATTTCTTAGGTGGGGTGGTGAAATCACCAGATCTATTAGTTGAGGTGTCACCTACTGTGGTGCTTGGTCTAGCATCATCTTTGCTTGAATCTTTCCTCCTCATTTGATTTCTCATTCTCCTGATATCTTCAATAGTGTTCCCATTAGAAAAAGTGCTTGATTCTATCACTCGGTCTCTGCAGTCCCTGCTTAGGTGACCGACCTTATGACAGTGTAAGCATTTCATTCTAGAGTTAGTCCAGTTCCTTGATCTCTGTATCTATTTGCTCATGTAGTTTGTAGCTATGTGTCCATATCTACCAAATGCTGTGCAATTTACCCATGTGTTGTAATCCAAAACATATGAGTTACCAACTCTTCTCGGTTTATAAGCATTTTCTTGCTCTTTTAGTTTCCATACTTGCTTTTTATGTTTCCTGCATTCATGAGATGTGTCCATGCATTTTATAAGTAGAAAAATATTTTTCCATGTAGGATTCCTTGTTTGGTTTGTTCACCTTATATCTACATTCATGTGCTTTGTGTCCATGCTTGTTACAGTTATAACAATTACCTATGAATGTAGAAGTAGATTTAGGAATACCTTTAGCTTTGTTCCTGCAAACATTTGATGTGTGGCCTAGTTTTCCATAGTGATTACATGAACTCTTCTTTTCTCTTGGATTTTTGTAGACATCTCTTTGATTAGCTTGTTTTGATGATTCTTTGTGCTTGGTATACCCTAAACTGGTATTTTTGTTGAGTCTTCTTTGTCCATTCATAAATTCATCCATTCTTTTTGTGTTGTCTTCAACTTTCCTTATCATATCATTATGTTGTTGCTGAATCTTTGCTTCATGCTTCAGTTTCTCATTTTCTTCTTTTAGTTCACCAATTACTTCCAATTTCCCATTAAGTTCTATGTTCACTCGATTGGCCTCATAACTCATAAGAACTATTTGATTGGTTATTTGAATGTGATGTTCAGTAAGTCTCTATATCTCAGATTCTTTCTCTTGCAACTTCTCAGTGATCTTCCTCCTGTCATCAATAGCTAATGTTCTTTCTTATTCATATTGTGTTGCATTATTCATAACATCAATCATTCTTACCATCTGTGTCTCTTGACCAATCTTCAGTACCTTCACTTGTTTAGTCAGATGTTGATTGATTTCATTTAGGCTTGTAATGCTTCTTTTAGATGTGTCAGATGTATTACTAGATGTAGATCTTGATGAATCAAATAAATCAGGTATCTTTTCTTCATGATAGTCAGTTTCATTGTAGCAAGATTCCATGACTTTTCTCTCATCTAATAGCTCTCTCATTTTGATTCTTGCTTCTTTGTATTGCTCATAGAAGATCTGTATCTGTAACTTCTGATTCTCAATATTTTTGTCAAGCTTATACCTTTTCATTGTATGATCTTTTCTCTCAAGTAATTAAACTTTTCCAAATAAGAAATCTAGCTCTGATACCAATTGTTGGAATAATGGAAGGGTGTATACTGAGAGGGGAGGGGTGAATTAGTACCCTTAAAACTTTTTATCAATTAACCTTAGTAATCTTTTCTTGCATTACCGACCATATTGATTTTCTACCTTATGCATGTAATATCATAACATAAATGTAAGTACTTGTAAATAATCATAGAACCATTCATGAAACTTAGGTACACATGACACAAGAATTGGTAATGCAAAAAACCCTATTAGAAGGTAAAAACTGTGGTGGGGATGAAACCCACAAAGCTTCACTATCTGCAGAATGGAAGGTGCCAATTAAGGCTACAAGTTGTGATCACTTGTGATGATCTTACCCTGTTAGGAGTAACATATTAGACTTGTTAATTCTACTTGGTTAAGAGATTTTAACAACACAATGTATGTGTGCACTCCGTTAAGAGATATAAAATAAGGCTGTTAAGTCCACCTTCTTGAAGGATTTCTTCTATTTGCTATAATTGTTAGAGAGTAGACAAAAATACTTATGACCTGATAACTTGCAATCTTGAATTGCTGAATACAGATCCTTTAAGTTCTCAAAATTATGTATCACCTAATTGTGATGAATAATACCTCTATCCTGGTTGGTAGCCTTAAATCTAGTTCTTCATAACTAAATTCTTCCTTCTGTGTCCTTCTGCATGAAACTCTCTATCTGATAAATAAATGTCTTCTCTGGCTACAATCATCATGTTCTTGATTGATTATACATCTATATATACAAAGGTTTTGACCCAATTAGGTTTCACGCTTTACAAGAAAAAATCTATGATCAAAGGTTTACAGCTTAACCTTTATATCCTAGTTTGCATGTATACAATCAATTAAACTGATTAAAACTATTACTTATGCTTTTCTTGATCCTCAAGAAATGGTTTTACAGCCAAGCATAAAGCTAATTTAAAACTAAAGTGTTTTAGCTGATGTGTAGTTTGAGATCCTCTTTTCTCGGGAATAAAGCTGTCTCTCGGTAGAGTGGTGCTCGAGTTACTCTGTGAACTATTCTCTCGGTTTAATCTCTGAATTGTCTGTTGGTGATAGTGCTATCGGTGTTCACTGATTTTGGTGATCATTGTGCTAAGACATTTTCAGTGACCTCTACACTTGACGGAATGTTGTCACTCGGTGATCATGTAACTGACGGTCCAAAAACTATTTCCTTATGTACCAATTACAACTTATGATCCTTTAAGGATTATCAAAAAGATAATAGAGGTGGTTTAGGTTTCATAACTCATGTTAATCCTTTACCATCCCCATCTCAACCAAAACCTCCTCTTGAAATTCTTTTTCCAACTCCATCTAATGATATATCACCTTTTGATGACCACTTAGCTTTGGCCAAAAGAATCTATTGGATTATCAAATATAATTATAAAATAAGATTGCCTTATAAGAAATTTCCAACAAACCAAAAACCTATCAATGGTGAATTTTTTTGTTTCTTTCATCATACCAACAAACATTCTCTTTTTAATTGTGTTGAGTTTAGACAATTTATTCAAGATTTGTTTGATAGAGTTCTTCTTCATTTAACACTAGATCTTTTACATTTCCTTGATGTAAAAGTCATATATTAGCATCTTATTTCCTATTATGTTTGTCTCCATTATGTAAACCCCTTTGCATAATGAGATTGAGGGCATCATAATAGGAAACCCCTCTTCCTCTTTCAACCTAGGGGGCAAGAGGTCATTGTCTCTTCCTTCTTTCAGGGATCAATTTTCTCCCTTTATTGATACATTTCTATTATAGGAATACATAATTTCCTGCATGGATTAGTCATTCTATATAAGGATATTGACATTCGAAGTTTCAACCTTATGCTTTATTGAGAGTGCATATTTTATACACGAGAAACCACTTTAGGAGTTTAGTGTGCTTTCCATTTTCTCTTTCCAATCCATCCAATACCCCCTGTGATCTTGCATCTTTTATATTATGGTGTCCTCTCTTGCATGAATTTGTTTCCTTGACACCTTATGCTTGGAAGTGTTCATATATTATAAAATATCTAACACTTATTGTGGGTATTGGGTTTTTCTTTCTATATCTTCCTTTCATAGGATCCATTATTTCTTTGCTGATAATCTCTTTTTTACTATGATGTCCTCACATGTATAGATTTGTTGTGTAGGATCTTTCTCCTTAATGAGAGTATTTTCCTTCTTACGATCTCTTTCTTACTTAGAAGTATATATATTGTATAATAGGGTTGACCACTAAGTATACATAATATGACATCCTTATTTTCCTTTTCATGTCTTGATGGATCAATATTATTTCTTGATAGTACATCCTTTTCAGAATGAGATAATTTGTTTCATGAAAGATCCTAACATATTTATTAATAATAATTTTCATTCCTGATAACAACCAAATCTTTATAAAAAGTGAATGGCATCTCAATGGGCAGCAGGTGCTCTGTGACGACAGGGTCCATGGAAGCAGGTTATGATAGGAAGGTCAGGGACAGTCTACAGTCATCAGGATAGGTGCAAACAATGGTCGTATGGTGGTGTTTTCGCTCAACATCAACATTTTGAATCTCCAACTTGGGAAGACATTGCTAAGATTTTCTGAGGCATCCCCATTGTCCAACCTGCCAAACAACAAGTCCATGCTCAATCATCCAATGGTTTTCAATGATTCCCTTTTGCTGAGAAGAATGTCAATACTGGGCCCCAGGATAAGAAGATGGAGCCAGGGTTACATCAAGGTTTTTCCATTTTTAGTGGCAAAGCAATTGTTCAACCTGTGAAACCCTTCTTTATCAATCCTAGGTTCCAAATCAAATCTCACAATGCTCATGCCCTTCAACCATCGAAAGACCATGCCCCATTCCAAGGTTTTTCTAGCTCCAAGCAAGGAGAATCCTCACAACAGGCTCATTCTAGAGATAGGGTTCCTCAACCCCATACTAATCCTCTATCTTAGCTCCAATGGTCTAAGCCTTCTCTCAAGAGAGACACCTCCTTCCTGGCTAGACCCTTTAATTAGAACAAATGCGGAAAATGGGGGTATAGTCGGGTTATCAAGGATCAACCAATATTTGATATATGTGAAGGGACCCCCCAGGCTCTCCCATTCAGATCAGGTATTCTCAGGATCTTGTTGGACAAGCATCGCCCAAAGGTCATATTGACCAACATGCTTCACATAAGCCCCTTAATAGAACGCCCTTCACTCCAAATAAACCCAGTCATATCTGGAAACCTATTCAGCACCAATCATCTTTGGGTAGAGGCAATCAGATAGAAGCCCCCATGCAAGATCCAGAGTAACAATATGTGGTGGCTCTCTACACTGCAAAAGAATCAGAATCTGCTCTAGAGATCACTCTCCCACAACATTTTCTACATAATCAAATTGGCGTGTTACATCACAGAGCTCTCATTGGTAAGTTTTCAAATGAGGCTCTTTCATTTTCAGATATTAGGTTTGGGCATATGAATTATGGGAGGGTCAATTAGATATCTAGTCTGGAACTAATATTAGGCTATTTTGTTGCAATATTTAAATTAGGAGAACTCAGAGATACTACCCATCATAATAAAGGATGGTTTTGCAAAGGATCAGGATTATTTACAAGAGCATGGAATCCTAATTTTAAACCAGATAAGAAAGAATGTTGCTTCTTTCCTCATTGGATTTCATTACCATTGCTACCACTAGAATATAGAGATTTGGTGGTTGTTGAAATTTTAGCTAACAAAATTGGTATTTTTGTCAAGCACGACCTCATCCCCTTTGAACACCCTAATCGTGATACACGCTTCTTTGTTCTGATAAACCCCTTAAAAATGTTGCCAAAATTTATCAAGATTATATCAAAATGGGAAATTGTGAATCAACCCATTATTCTAGAGGATAGAGATACTATCCAAAATTATCAACACAAGCTAGGTCACTTTACTTCACTTTGCATGAGAAGAGATCACGATAAAGTCAGGGTGTGTGATGACCATTGCACGAATCCAACATACTGCTCAGTTCAAGGGTCCATCCAGAATGAGATGTTGAATATGACCAAAATCATGACCTCATTTTCCCCAAATAAGGTATGGGTAGATGAGAGATTTTTAGCCCAGCTCTATAAATGGATCTATTTTCTCACGCATAACCTAAATGGCACAAGGGTGTATCATCAACCTCTCAATCAAAGTATTCATATACCTCACTTAGCAACAGGCTATTTACAATGGGATCAATCAGGCTCATTCCCACAAGGTAAAGGAAAAATTGTTTAGCAAATGATGTTCCAGAATATCCTGATCAATCTCATCAATATGCAGAGCTCATTCAACAATCAAGCATTATCCAATTTCAAAGCAAGACAACTATCAGATCAGATGATTACAGAGCTGGCCACTAAGCTAATTTTTGAA
The DNA here is from genome assembly GCA_018584345.1 of Thuja plicata. NCBI lineage: Eukaryota > Viridiplantae > Streptophyta > Pinopsida > Cupressales > Cupressaceae > Thuja > Thuja plicata. The sequence goes on from MU223849.1 coordinate 1,315,770, forward strand.
ATAGCAGATGAAGAGGGGTTTCCCCATGAAATTAATCAGGTCACACATATATCCAATCACAAGCACTTACAGAAGAGTCACAACACCAAATAAATCTCTTCACTCAGGCCAGGAGTAGATGGGCAGGAAGCAAACAACTTTATAGGGAATGCCCATCTTACTCAACTTGTCAAAAATTCCACACTTACAAACATGGGAACAAAAACTTACTTTAGAGGTGAGGGAGGATCACACTCTAGAGCCCCAAAATGTGTTGATCCAGCAGCCCACTAACAAGGAGTATATAGAAAATAATGGGCTCATTCAAAGTTCCATATTTGATGAGCCTGCCTACAACTTGGATGAGGACGTAACCGAGAAAATCAGAGAATTAGACCCAATGGAAAAAATTGGGAGTACTCAAGGAACCATATTTGAGGAGTCCACCTATAGTCCAGATGAGGATGTAACCAAACATATTAGAGATTGGATACAGAACAACACCTTTGTGGAATCAGAGCATAATCAAGACCATGATGTTCAAGATCATATCATTGCATTAGAAACTCCCACATTTGAGCCAAAATCACCACAGTTGACATTTGATCACAGTTTAACACTGTTAATTGAGCAAACACCCTCTCAAAATATACAGATCAAGGCCACACCCAAAAAGAGGGGAAGAAAGCCCAAAAGTAATCTTGTCCAAGAAGAAATTGCAGCAGGTATCCAATTAACATTGGATGGAAAATTCACACCCTTTAAAATATTGAATAGGAGAACCAAGGGTTCTCCTTGTTAGCCATGAAGATAGCTTCATGGAATGTCAGAGGTTTAAATACCTCTAACAAAAGAAGCAGAATCAAGAAAGAGCTGGATTCTATGAAAGCAGATATTATACTTCTTCAAGAAACAAAGATGTCAAATGAGACCTTTGATAAATCAATTGGGAAGTGGTCAATTTGGAACACAACACATAGCCCAATAGTTGGTGTGTCAGGGGGTTTGGTTGTCCTCTGGGATCCCAAATTAGTACTATGACTCCTAGTGTCTTTTCTATAGCTAGACCAACCTGAATGCTAAGTACTATGACTGCTTTACAAGGGGGATTTGCATCATCATAGGAATTTATTTTTATCTTTTCAGAAGTGTCTATGCAATTGTTAGAATATGTCAGAGCTATTATGACTTCTAAGTGGAAAATGTTAAGTCTCACTCCACCATCTACCAAGATTCATTTTAATTTACATTTATGAACCAGAATCCACCCTTCTGTTTCTCAAATTATAGGCACTCCTAACCTAATTTATTTGCTGCTATGGTCAAGGATCTCTTTTCCTCATCACTTGGTTGAAAAGAGTAGTAAAGACACAGTAAGTTCGTGAAGATCAGACGGTGGGCGTAAAGCCTTGATCGCCAAGATGAAGAACGATAACTATTAAGGCATTGTGCCTACGTGACGCGTGACAGATCTGATCCTGTTACAAAATATAAATAAAGTAAACTAGATTTAGGAAAGAATCCAAGAGAGAGTGCAAAAATGAAAATTTTTACCATAAATGAAATAATGATCCAAGAACAATCACCAAGATCACCAAAATGCTCAAAGACCAAGACAAGAACACAAGGATTTTGGAAAGGGAAAAAACAAGAAAAAATCCCTTTGTGAATAATATGAATGAGGCAAGAAGCCATGAAAGAAAGAGAGCTTGAGAAAGAAGCTCATTACAATATTGTGAGAGAAAGAATGGGAATGAGAGAAGAAGAGAGAAGAAATCCCATGAGAACCAACTTGTGAGAACCAACCTTAAGAAGTGAGAGAGAAGCATCTCTTAAGTAGAGATGAGTGAAGGAGTTTGCATGTAACTCCCATATCCTATGAGTGCCACATTCACATTAAGTGTGTTCCATGTGTAGGAATCCTCTTAAGGAGGAATATCTAATTTCTTTATTAAAGGAATTACATAAAAAGAGTTGTTCTCCCACTAGAGGAAAAAATACATGTAGGGATTCCAAATGAATCTCCTAATTAAAATACAAGTAAAGATTAGATATTATAACACCCCCCTTTAATCTTTACTTGGGGTGATTACAACAAGGGGTATGAAACCCAATTTTTACAAAAAACTACAACATGATCTTCAATATAATAAAGAAACTGTATTGTCTCCAAGTTTTCAAGTG
>MU223849.1:1319269-1364590 GCA_018584345.1 Thuja plicata
TCATCACTATGAGGAGAGAATATATCATAATCATCATGAACAAACTTATCATCATCATGAGCAAAAATTATCACTAAGAGGAGTAGATATATGCTTACTATCATCATCATCTTTTTGAATACTAGCATGAATAGAAATAGATGCATTAGGAGTAGGGTTTAGGATAGGAGGTTGGTCCTCCATGAGTTCAATAATACCCCCTTTAAATTCATTATCTGATATTGGAAGAATCATACACTTCATTGTCTGTAATAACAACATCCCTTGCAATATGTACCTTGTTAGTAATAGGATCATAAATTCTATAACCTTTAGTAGATATATCATACCCAACAAAAGGAAATGAAAATAAATTAGAATTGAGTAAAGCAGAAAATAAACAGTTGACATTGAACAAAATTACAAGAAAAAGTTTAGTTTAACTGAATGTTAAACACGAGAATAAGTGAGAAGCTTAATATATAAGAAGAATGATTACCTCTTTGTTTAAAGAACATAAGCTCCTTTTTTACCAGTAATAATCAAAATGAAATATTTCCATACCAAATAGTTAGAACTATTTAATTTAATATCCGGAATTAAAGTGGACATGATTACAACAATGAAGGAACAAAAAAAAACCTCCTCCTTAAAATTAGATCAAAATTTAAAAAAAACAACTCGTGTTAAAAAATTAATTTTAAAATTGAAATTATAAAGAAATTTGAAAACAATTGAATGAAAAGAATATTAGAATCTTAGATTAAATGATTTTAAAATATTTATATCATAGAAAAATAGAAATAACTTTTCTATTATAGAAAAATCTTAATACTTAATTTCCATAATAACTTTTCTATTATAGAAAAATAACTTTAAACTCTAATAACTTTTCTATTTAAGAAATAACCATAATAACTTTTCTACTATAGAAAAAGCTTAATACTTAATTTCCTTAGAATAATATCATATTGAAAAAACTTGTATCCAAAAATTTGACAAAAAAACAACTCAATTCAAAATTATTAAAAGAAACTATACTTTTGAAAAAAAAACTAAATCCTAAACTTCCTTAAAAGAAAGAAATGAAAAAGTTTACCTTTTGAAAGCTTTCATAAAGAGAGACCATAGAAGACTAAAGATACGTGGGGAAAGAGAATGAATGGAGAAAAAAGTTAATGACTTTGTTTGTTTAAACTTTTGAATGTTGCGATATATTTTCAATGAAAAATTATTATTGACTGCGATAGAAACTATGTGAATAGAAATTATGTAAAAGGAAGGAATTAATCTATTAAAAGCAATGTATTTAAACAATTTATAATGAGATTAAATTATTGAATAAAAATAGATTAAAGAACAATGTAATGGAGCCAAACGATATATAAGTCATCCAATTTTACTTTTCAGCAACTTTGAAGAATTATCATGTTCAGATTTCAAATTGAAAAGATGTTATCGTTTTTCAATAGATTAATGAACTAAAAAATTAAATGAGTCAAAGATATGTTCAAACTAAAACTAAAAATAGATAAATAAAACAGATAAATAGTAAGAGTTCAGAGTATTCCTCTTGCAGGAATAATTGACCAAAAAAAACTCTGACAAATGTAGAGAAACCGCTGTGCAATGACAAGACACAAAAGAACGAATCCAACCAATGATTAAAGTCAATAATGGAAGACAATTTTCTAAATCATATTCTCCACCGTTACTTCTGCAATATTCTCTAATGCTTATGATAATACTGAATATTTTCTCTACAGTGCAAGATGCTCGTTATTAATATTTGATGCAGATAAAAAAATGTATTAAAGCAGTCAAAAATCTTGCAAAGCAGACAAAAACATTTTTAAAGAAGTCAAAAATATTTTTAAAGAGTGCGGTTACATTAATGATGTCAAATGATGGCTAAGGCAGAAAATAAGTTGTGTGGGCAGTAGAAGCACTCCACCTTGCTCTGTTGGTTGCTTCTATACAGACAATAGCTGCATGAGCAGCAGGAGAGAGAAAAAAAATTTAAAGATAGTAAAAATGTTTTGATAAAAAAATGATTTTAAGAGAAGGCTAGGTTGAACTATTTGATGCCAATAGTACTAAAAATAATGCCAAATGATAGGTATATTGATTAAATTGAATCACAGAATAGAATGCTGAAAAAAAAAACACTGAAAAACTATATTAAATGCTGAAGGAACTCTTGAATAACAAAGTGTAAATTCTTAAATCCTTATCCAAGAGTTTTTTTTTAAAAAAATGGCTGGAGTTAAAAGCTAAACAATATAATGCTATACCAATATATAAATAACACAGAGATATAAAAAAAGAGATATAACCAACATATGATACTGCAGACGAGAGATAAATTAGAAATGAATAATGACCAATGTACGCCTGCGAATCTGTAAGAAATGTTAGTAAAGAATTGTGCATTTCTTTCAAATGTGGGCGAAGTTTAGAAAACTGCTCGCGCGTCAGCTAAAGTGGAGGGTTCTACACAAAACCCAGATCACAGATTGTTCATATTCTCTCGTATCTATCAATAATATTGAATGCAAAGAGAAGGAGATATGATCCTAGAAACCTTAGGCAAAGAGAAATTAACACAAAGATTAAGATATAATAGAGAGATTATATATTATTATTAAAAAATGATGATGAGAAACCTGCAAGTAAGATTGTTAGAATGAATAAAAAAGCATGAAGGAAAGCAGTTGTGGTTGCCCGACAGAGGGTGAGTTAGATCTTAAAAAAAACTTGAAAAAAGAGATGAAAATACTTTGATCTGGCGGCAAGCCATCCGGAAAAAGTTAGATTTAAAAAAATGTTAGATTTGTAAAAAATAATGAAGGAAATCCCTGCAAACAAGAGTTAGATCAACAAGAAATCTGATTTCTTCTCCTCAATGGAAATACCTTTCAACTATACCTACATGCACACTCAAAACAAGGATTAAACCAACTCTGATACCATGTTAGAAAATATAAATAAAGTAAACTAGATTTAGGAAAGAATCCAAGAGAGAGTGTAAAAATGAAAAAGTTTACCATAAATGAAATGATGATCCAAGAACAATCACCAAGATCACCAAAATGCTCAAAGACCAAGACAAGAACACAAGGATTTTGGAAGGGAAAAAAATAAGAAAAAACCCCTTTGTGAATACTATGAATGAGGCAAGAAGCCATGAAAGAAAGAAAGCTTGAGCAAGAAGCTCATTACAATATTGTGAGAGAAAGACTGGGAATGAGAGAAGAAGAGAGAAGAAATCCCATGAGAACTAACTTGTGAGAACCAACCTTAAGAAGTGAGAGAGAACCATCTCTTAAGTAGAGATGAGTAAGGAGTTTGTATGTAACTCCCATATCCTGAGTGCCACATTCACATTAAGTGTGTGCCATGTGTAGGAATCCTCTTAAGGAGGAATATCTAATTTCCTTATTAAAAGAATTACATAAAAAGAGTTGTCCTCCCACTAGAGGACAAAATACATGTAGGGATTCTAAATGAATCTCCTAATTAAAATACAAGTAAAGATAGATATTCTAATAGATCATGTGCTCGTGGGTAGCTTAAGGTAGATCGACAGTTGTGTTTTAAAGATAGTAAAGTTTCAAATCTGAGCCGTTGATCCGGCATTATGTGCCACCTGTGACTGTTTATGTTTGAATTCAAATATTTAAATGTTGTCCTTAGGGTTTTCATGGTGGTGGAAATTTTTTCAACTTGCAAACTGAGTAGATGGGTCAGCCGACTTCTCTGCTCAAATTAATGGTGATGGGAGTGAATTTCAAAGTTGTATCTGATCTTCTCAGATATTTCCAAGCGCATTGATGATCAAACTTGATTGTTTTAGGGTTTATGCTTTGTTTAATGATATCTATTATAACCCTAATTTTTCCCTAACTGATCAGATGGGATGACTCCTGAGCCTGTGTGCTAGGGGAATTTGTATATAATTCATTTTTTGTTCTCTTGTAAATAGGTTCAGATTATGTAAGAAGTTTTCTGTGACATTTTCTCTATCCTCAAGCTTTTCATGTGTCTGTAATTCTCAGTCTTCCAAGGCTTATGCAAGACTTTCTATGGTATTTTTCCTACCCTAAGGTTCTCATGCATTTTGGGATTCTTTTGAAGCATAATATAGTGGATAATATTAGAGAAATCTTGGAGTTCTTGTGCCTTCTTTCTTTCTACATCTTTGTGTGCTATTGTGGATGATTTGATAAGGATAATCTTGTAGATTTTGTTCATCCCTTATTATCTTGTCTCGTTCTTGTGCCTATTTTCATGAGTGGATGTTTGTTTACAGGTCATAGTCTGTGTCTATTCCACTGAATATGCTATTGTTTATAAAATTTTCTCTTTCCTTGAATAACCTCTTTTCATTTCAAACCTCTCTATGAAATATTTATGCAAGCTTATTCAGAAAGTTGTGTTATGCTAGATTCAGGATTTCATGCTAGTTTTGGTCACTGGTTTGTGATGCATGTTACCTTCGGTGTATCACCTAGTACAATAATTTGCTTTTCAGTTATTTCCCTTTCAGTCCTCTTTTTATCCATTTTCCTTCCAAGTTTACTTTCATGTTAAAAGCAGATAAGGTGATTATCCAAGAGGAACCGACCTAGAATCCAGAGGCTTCACTTTAGTTAGCAGAGGTCCCACAACCTAGAAGTGATTCCTATGTTATATTAGATTGTTAGGCTCAAGTTCTTAGCAGGGTGCAAAATTTAGTGTATAACAAGAACAAGTCTTGAGGGTTTACGGTTTTACATGGAAATTGATTTAACAAGACTTAGGGTTTTACTACCAAGGGCTAAATAATAATCACCTAGGGTTTATGTAATACAAAGCCTTCTCAAAACACATTTGCCTTTGAATGGAGACATTTTCTAAAAAAATTACAAGCATGCTTGAAAAGACTTTAATGTTTTAGGCACAAACTGACACTGGGAACCCAAAATTTTTAGCATGACTTAGAAAACCTAAAATAGTCCCAATAAGCCAGATAATCTAGAAGTATTCTAACTCCTTGAAATCTAGCAACAGGTGCAAAAGTATATCCATAGTCTATACCTTCTTCTTGTGCATAACCTTTGCAAACCTATCTAGCTTTATTTCTGATAACTTCACCATTCTCATTCGGCTTGTTTCTGAAAATCCATTTAGTGCCAATAACATTTTTATCCTTTGGCCTAGGTACTAGATTCCATGTATTTTTATTTTCTATTTGATCAAACTCTTATTTCATTGCTTTCATCCAATATTCATTATCTAGTGCATCTTTAACTTTCTTTGGCTCAAATGAAGATATCAAACATGCACTGTCTCTTACCTTGCTTCTTGTCATCACTCTAGCATCTTTATTTCCAATAACCTTTCTCTGGGAGTGGTGTTCCACTATCACACGTGCACGTTGTATATTGACCTACTATCCTAATTCCTGAGCTTTGTACCTAAGTGGTTGTGTATAGGCTCCATTTTCTCCCTTTTCAGTCTTGTACAAATGTATTTAGCGTGTCCCTGTGTAGAATTCCTTGTATATAGCATTTGTAGCATCTGTATTTTTGAGTTCCATATCATCAAGATCTTGATCCTATTCCAGCTGGCACTTCACCAAACATCTTTTGAGTGTATCCATGTCATCCTGATCACCCTCAATCATTTTGTCCCAATAGCACCACACACATTCGTCCAGTCATCGGTCTTTGTAGGATGCATCCTTCCCCAATCATACAACATGAGTCATATTTGTTAGTCACCCTTTGGCAAAAGGTATTTGGGGCAATTTGTATGGCATTGATTTCTTTTTTATCTTTGTTTATCTTTGTTTTTGAGCTCCTTCATTTACCTCCCCAAAGTCGCCATGATCTTTTTATATCATGGTGCACTACGAATGGTTAACTTGGGGTAAGATCTTGATCTTCTTTTTTATTTTCTAGTCAATTGGATATGACCCTTGCATTTTCAATGAGTGATCCCTATTGTCACATGGCGCACTTGGAAAATATTATTTTCTTGTGGGTTCCCCAACATCATATCCACTATGTTTCCTTTGGGACTCAGGCGTGATGTTGGGGCAATCCTTGTGTGTTTGTTGTGTCAGTCCTATACATGTGATACAATGTCACCTTGGTTTCTCATACCATGGTGCATAGTATCATATGCTACAACAAATTAAGTGCTCACTACATCACAGCTCCCTTTAGGGTGCTCTTGCTCAAGCTTTCCTCCTATCCTTAATCATCCACCATCCTTCATTCCTAACTATCCATCCATTCCATCCATCTATCCCATTTCTTGCATCTCATATCCCCTTATCAGTGTGTTACCATTATCATTTATTCAACATGTTTTTCTTCTCTCATCCATTTTGAGAAAACATCTATGTTCTCTTAAACCCGCATGTCCTCTCAAGGGGGCATCCTTATCCTCATCTCCCACCATGTTTCCTCCTAGTCACCCTTTTAAATGTCTAGGGCATCTTTTCTAATCAAATCATCTTCTTCCTAGCTCTATGTCTTAATCTTCTTTGAAATGATACTACTCTATAACACCATGTCAAAGAGGGGCAAAATGTAGACATCTAAATTTGAAACTTAATTTATTTATTTAATTAATTAATCATCTTTTATAGTCTGAGGTAAATTAATAAATTTAATTTATCTAACAACGTTATCCTATTTAATTAAATAAATATTTGTATTTTATTTATTTAATGATCAAATTTATATACTTCTATGGTTACTCTATTAATTAAATAGCATATCTATTTAATTAATTTCCTCATTTTTACTAATCCCCTTGGATAAATTAATTAAGTTAATTTATCTAATGTCCAAAATCTATTTAATTAAATAAACCTATATATTTAATTAAATAACCCATTCCCCCTAGATAAATTAATTAAGTTAATTTATCTAATGTCCAAAATCTATTTAATTTAATAAACCTATGTATTTAATTAAATCCCCGACTTTCCTCTATTTTGAGTTAAAATTTTGTAAATTCAACCCAAAATATCCTCTCACTTGCATATTCCTACTCATCCCACTTGCACCCCTTAATTCTACTTTAATTAAACAAATATCCTATTTGGCTTAATTAATCCTTATCCTCTCTCCCAATCCCCATCCACTTTGCTTCTTTCATCCAAATGCTCCTTTATTTTGAATTAAAATAAATTCAAAATTCAAAACATCTTCACCCACTTTCCTCCATTTTGAATTAAAATAAATTTAAAATTCAACTCAAAATATCCTCACCCACTTTCCTCCATTTTGAATTAAAATAAATTCAAAATTCAACCCAAAATATCCTCACCCACTTGCATTTTCATAAATATCACATTTGTTCACTAATTAATCTTAATCCATTTCCTAATCATTTGCACAACTCTAACCATAAAGATTACAGAAGCAAAAGTCACACTTTGTTTCCTTCATCCCAATCTTCAACTAAATATCTTAGACACTTGTCACAAAGCTATGAGTTTGAAGAAGCACAATCCATGTGCTCTCCATAAAATGCATTTTGACCATCCATAAAGTTTCAAATCTTAGCCCTTCATTTGCCCTCCTCTTTGCCTATAAATGGAACACTCTTCCCTTAACAAATTATTCATTCTTAATGTATTGTTATAATGTCATTTTGAGAGCCAAAACATCAAACCATACCTTCATAATTCAGAAATCATCCCAAATCATGAAGCTTGAGCAACATCTTTGAGCATACATCCAAAATTTTGGACACATCCAAATATCAAGGAGAGCTTATTGGGTGTACGAGGTTTGCATCCTTTTGGTTTTGTGCTTTCCTTATTGTCTAATCATATATGCCTGTTTGATTATGTGCTTTGAGTGCTTTTACTTATATTTGCATTCTTTTAATCACATTTTGTCTCATACAACTACATCACATGTAAATTGAATTTGTATGGTGTGTATGGAATACAAATCAATCACATATGTAATTAAATGATATAAATATCATTCAATCCTAATGCACATGCACACAACATACACCATACAACTTTAATTTGCATATGTGATGTAATCATAAGATAAATTTAATATAAACAAGAATATGTATACAAGTCAATTGCATAAATGTCAAAGTCTAATTTGCATTAGGTCACCATACAACTTTGATAAAAAGTAGTTTTATGTACACACTTGATGCAACACCAATATAAAAAGTATTTTGCACATATACACATTGGCTACATAATAAAACCTTATTACAAATTAACATTTATGTAAGTGAATTGTATACATATTCTTGATTGTATTAAGATTATGTTATAATTACATCACATGTAAATTGAATTTGTATGGTGTATATTAAATACAAATCAATCACATACAACTCAATGATATAAATATCATTTAATCCTAATGCACACGAGCTCACAACATACACCATACAACTTCACTTTGCACATGTGGTGTAATAATAAGATAAATTTTATATAAACACAAATATGTATACAAGTAAATTGGATAAATGTCAAAACCTAATTCCCATTAGATCACCATATAGATTTAATAAAAATAGCTTTATATACACACCATTTAGAGTATATACATATACATATTGGGCACACAAAATAACCTTAATATGAATTATTCTAATATACATGACATACAAATCAATCACATATAACTAAATTATATAAATGTCATTTAACCCTAATGCAGACAAGCACAATGTACAACATACAAATTCAATTCACAAATGTGATGGAATCATACATAACTTCCAGTTTAATAAGGGTGCGTCGTGACAAAGCTTGTTACATTAGCACACCATGCAACTTCAATGAAAATTAGCTCTATTTACTCATCATGGAGAGTGTTATGCACTAAAATCAATGACATGCATAACATTCAACCATAGTATGAACAAGACCAATTTACATTTCATATTAATCCATCACATGTAAATAACTTAATGATGTATATACTACAATGCAAATGTACACAAGCACTCTAAGAACATGTATAAATTTGCTTCACACTTGATGCAACACCATACATGTATGTCATGCAACTTTTGCACACACATTATTTACACCTAAAGTGTACAAGTCCATCATACACACTATGCAATTTCAACACATGTTAAACATACACATTATAAAATTTAAACATAATAAATAAATAATTTATATTTATAATAAAAATATACAATTATAAAAAAGGATTAACTCTATAATTGAACAATTTAAATAAAAAACTCTATACTTTAAAGGAATAAACCACCATCCACAACAATAATATCTTTGATCGATTTTAAAAAATAAAACAAAAATAAAATAAAATAATGGTAATAGATAAACAAGAGACACTCTTAAAGATGTCCATGACCATCTTGTGAGAGTTTTGGAAGGATATCTCTACCCTTCCTTGAAAAATGTATTCTTTATTAATTTTAATTGTTGAAAAATATTTACAATAAATACAAATAATCAGATTTAAATGAAATGTTACTTATTATTGTACTTACATTCTACTATGAAAAATACAATAAGCTTGTATTGTTTTCCAAGCCTTTGAATTTTCAAACTCTCATTATTGTACACAAATCCTCCAATGACTTTTGTACATTCCAAATCCAAACATCCTCCATATTGTGCCAATGTCCATAATCCAAATAAACCTGAGAATAACTCATAAACAAACCTATTAAATTGGTTGAAAGACACAATGAAAATAACCAAGTGAAGAAAGGTCCAAATTATTGTAGGAAAGGTCCAGTGATTCTATTACCACTAGTATTCCCAGTGTATGATTAATTTCTCTGCTTAGATTGTTTTAGACAGCTGATGTCAAGATATGTCAATACATGTTACAAGTAGCAAAATAGAATCCAGCTTGTTTTCTTTGTTCATATGACCATACCTGCTGCTATTTTCTCCAGCTCTAAAACATGAAGAAGACTGAGGAGGTGGGATAGATCTTTTATTATCAGCTGGGAGAGTTTTGATATCCAACTTGGTAGTCTGTAATCTAAGATCTCTAATTACAACAGTTAGAAAGACTGGAAAATTTACCTTCAGCATGTAGTCTGTACAACCTTCCCCATTGGGGATAATTTGTTATTTGAAGTAGTAAAACAATTTGGCTGGGAACGGTGAAGTCATTATAGGAAAGGTCCAAAACAAAAAAAATCCAAATTGTTCGAGAGATCCAAATTCAATAAATTTATATTATGTTGAAGGAAATGTAGGGAAGGAACCTTCAATATTACAGGAGGCTAATTCTAGTACTTGAAAGGAAGGTCGGGCACCCAATATGGAGTAAGACTAACAGTCAACTGATTGTGTGAATAAGACTAGCAGTCAACTGGTTGGGCCTCACAATTTGTAGTACCTCAAATCAAGTGCAGATTATGAAGATTATGAAGAGAAGACGTATTTTTTAGACTTTGATGAAGTTGAATGTTTTTGAATGAATTCATTAGGAATCAAGTCTATTCAAGTGTAAGGCCCTGATATTATAAAGAATGAAGATGAGATTGTGTCTTGGACAATTTTGACGAAATAGATACCAATCAAAAAATACATTGCCTATTTAGATCTACAAACAAAAACGTAAATCAAGATTCAAAATAATAAACAGAAAAGAACCTACAAAGTTATGGCTGACCTAGATTTCAAAGAAAGCATCAATATTGTTGACATGGAGTACAATATTTTTTGGCTTATTATCTAGGATATGAAGCAGCTCGTTAATGCCTAATCTGTGGCTACTCCGGTGTTTTAAAGCTTCTTTCCTTAATATACATATATATTAAGGCAAATGATTTTTGAGCTCTCTGTATCTAGTTGTGTTTTTTATAAAATGGTGTGAGGTGCAGATTTGGCATGGTAATATACACTGGTGTGTACCAATGGAATGAAAACTAGTTTTCAATATTGTGTGGAAGCTACAAAAATCATGCATTTTTCTTCTAAAGATAAACATGTTGATTGGGAAAATCTACATTTGCTCTCAATTGCACTAAAAGTATGTCAAGTATGATCTTGCAGTGCCGTTAAAGTAAATTACCTACATAATTACCTAGCCTAATAATTGTCTCCCTGGTCTCCCTGGTTTTCTTGCTGTGAGTTGACCATAAACATCATCTCTTTCTACCTTTTCATTCCATTATTCCATTTTGGAACTAATTGTTCACGATTCTTCCATTGTTTGGAATACCAGTTTTTTTTCCCAAAAGTTACATAATAGCTTTCAAGTTACGTTTCTGATAGAGAAAAAAGGTGTGTTCCTTTTATCTTTGGTTCGTTCAAATCTTACTGCCGCATCTTGCAAGGTTTGAAGAGGCTAATTTATTTAATTTTTGTTTATTCAATGACTAGACATGCATAATCATGTCCTCAAAAATTTGGGTCTAGGAAAAAATGAAATACAAAAATTTGGTTCTAGGAAAAAATGAAATACAAAAATTTGGGACAAAAATTTGGGACAAAAATTTGGGTCAAGTAATTATGGAAAAAATTCTGGTCAAGAGGAACAAAAATTAGAGCTAATAGAATAAATCTATGGGAGAATATTCATCCTGAAATAGTAATAAGCATCCCCACCATTAGTCAGTATCAGTTTATGTCAATGGTGGAAACCCGTCCCACCTTATGGGGTATAGCACATTTCATCTAGGAATTATAAATATTGACCACCTTAGCAAGTTACAAACAGGCTAGCTACCAAAATAATTAACCACCGGATTGATCCCTACAAAGGCATCTTGAGAATTAATAAGACAAGCCTACAATTAATTTGAAGAATGAATGCAAATACAGTAAGCAAGCAAGTCCATATGCAATAGTTTAGTTTGGTGTTTGTTAAAGGGAAAATAGTATCGAAAATTGCTAGGAAACTTGCAAGGTAGCTTTCCTATTGTCCAAAAAATGTAGCTCAATTTCAATAGGACCTCCAAGGGCAGCACAGGGAAAACAGGGACTTGATGTCTAGCTTGGAACAGAGAAGGGGACAGCACAGGGAAAACGGGGAATTGAAGTCTAGCCTGGAACAACCAATATGCAATGAATAATAAATGAAGGTCTAAGTAATTTTTTAATGGAGTATTTTATTTACGATTTCATTTTGGAAGATTTCATATCATCCACGAATTCATTTTGCTATTCATTATGAAAACATAAACTTAAACCTATATTGATTTGAGATCTCAGAGCTTGATTTTAGAAAACTCTAAAATTTGCTGGAGTTAATCTCAAAAGTTTCGGTATTGAAATTTACAGGTGAATTTGATTGTCTATAAATCCTATGGGCTTTCAATGGACGTTTAATAACGGCATTAATCAAAGTTTAGAAAGGGTTTTGTATGACCAAAAATCATGATTAAAATGACTCTCTCTACAATAAAAAATTACATATTAAAAATAAATATTGTAAAAATTTTAGAGTAAAATGGAATATGTCGAGAGAAGATACATGATGTGATTATTGAAACAGACCTGTACATGTAAATGTCTTTGTTGGGGGCTTAAGTGCCTTTTTTTCCTTTTTTTTTTAGAGATAGCAAACGCTGTGAAAATCAACCGAAGGAAATTCTGGAGCATTGGCACAGCTTTTGAGGAGAGGAAGGTGGAGATCCAACATATCACAAGCCCTGGCACCTCCTTGTAGGAGAATGAACAATTTCACTTTCAAAACTATAATGATTATATATACACTTTGTTTTGGATCTCGGTCCATGAGATGTAACAGAGGTATAGCTTTCAGAATGCTCCATTATAGTCTGCGATGAGGGTTTCCCATGAGATTCAATTGGGATTGGGTCAGTTTTCTTTAAGGGAAAACTTGATAGGATATTTGAAGAATTTGATTGATAATTTCAAGTGGGTATGAACAGAATTTAGGATGAGAGGATATAATCTTAACTTTAGGGAAGCTAACTGTTTCTGAGCAGTTACCAGGTGAAACTTATCACAATTTTGAGTTGTGATCCAAGCAGGGGCCCTCTGCTATTAGTAAGAGCAGGGCCACCATTGTTGACCTCATTGTTGCTTCTGCTGTTTTGGAGGGCTGCAACAATTTCCAGACCAATGCCCTCTGAGTCCCTATTCTCCCAGGGCCTTCGACACACACTGCAAACTTAAAGGCCGGACCTTGGGAATCTGACCTATTTTTCATACCAATATAAGATCCCAAACACAGAAAATGTCTTGACATCCTGTGGAGAAGTTGGACTTCTAACTGCTTTTGAGTCTGAGGCTGCCTTTGGACTATTGAATCCCATGAAAATCCTAGGAGTGTTGAAGAATTTGGGTTTATCTTCAGAGTGGTCTGATGAATCAGATGGGTATTCAAGATTCAAATGAAGCTTGCTCGATGTCTTCAGGGCAGGCCTAGAATGCTTGCCAAGCATCTCTTTCTTTAATCTTTTTCCTAATGTGCAGATAGAGTCTATTTCTATCCACCTCAGTACTAAATCTTGCTCAGCAAACCTGCTATTGAAAAAAATTAATGATGCTGAACTAAAACATGCTTACCAATGGTACACCAGACCACAACTCTCCAATTTTAGGTACACTCCACAAGAAGACAACAATTTCTAGGGACTTCTGATATACTGCAATAATAGACCTCCTTGTACGTTGTGATGCATACGCTTGTCCTAAGATAATTCTACTCTTGTCCAAAACTATACAAGCCTTCAGACATTGAAATCTTAAACTCATTGGGATCTTGAGGTGCTCTAGAAAGATTATAACTCAAAACCTACGGATGCAATAGCAATACTGTGTGCTAAACAAAACACTAAAAATCCTTGGAGCTTGTGATGTAAACAATATATTAATATTATTAAATAGGGCTCTCCCATAATTATCAGCTCATCGATATTCATCCCACACGTGTATAACACTGAGGCAAAAGACCTAGGCTCTAGTAGAAGGCCTCAAACTTGCTATTGTGCACCTTTCAGCTCTTTAAGTTGAGAGGGACTCTCAAATTATCATCTCTGTCTGATAAAGTTGCGATCCCATGTTTTGAAAACTAAACAGTGTTCTTAGAAAAATCAGCTCAAAGTTTCAGCTCATCAGCTTCTCATGTTGCTAGCATGACACCAGCAAACCACCTTACCAGCTCCAGGGTAAATCAGATTTCATTCTCCTCCATTGGAAGAACTGAAATGAAAGGATGGGATGGTCGTGTGCCCCTTATACAAGCTGACTTGACAGGTTTACAAATTAAACCCTGGAATTTTGGGGGTCCCACTAAATCTTTCCATTCTCATCATTTAAAGGATTCACAAAAAGTTTTCAAGGAACTACTAGTAAATTTTCAAAAATAAAAATCATGGAGTGGTTCCCTTCCCACCCATGACGCGCAACAGGTTACGATAATGATGTTCAAGGCTTTTAAGAAGTTTTATCTTATTCATTTGTGACACTTGCTAGATAAATACACTCTGCAATCTGAATGCAATCAACTCTCTAATTCTGAGGTCTTTCCTTAGAATCTTCACCATGTCATTCCTTATGGATTTATCCCAATTCTATGGCTACTGGTCTATAAATCTAAAGCACACATTTTTGGTATAATTTAGAAACCACAAAATTTTCATGCTCGTTGAATTCACTTCAAATGACAGTCAAAGAATATCGACTAGAATATTTAGAGGCAACAATTGTCATTGTATTGCACAGGAAATGTGAACAGGACTTGCACCAACAATTAAGAGTAAATAAAATAAAATAAAAAAAAGAAAGCATAAAGTATTTTCAAGTCTCTATGCACATGACTCTCTAATTCAGAGGTCTCCCCAAGAGTTTTCACGTCATTCCTTGTGTTCTATCCTCATTCTATGGCTACTGATCTGTAAAATCTAAAGCACACATATTTGGCATAGTTCAGAGCCCACAAAAATAAAAAATGTTGTTCTACTTGAATTCACTTCAATGACAGACAAAGAATGTTTACGGAATAGTACGTGTAGCAGCATTTAAAAGCAAACAAAAATGAAAAGAAAAGAAAGAAAAAATATATTGACAGACAAAGTTTTACACTAGAAACTCCAATGTCATTGTATTGCACAGAAAATGTGAACAGGACTTGCAGCAGCAATTAAGAGTAAATAAAAATAAATTAAAAAAATAAAGCATAAAGCATTTTCAAGTCTCTATGCAATTAACTCTCTAATTCAGAGGTATCCCCAAGAATTTTCACATCATTCCTTGTGTTCTATCCTCATTCTATGGCTACTGATCTGTAAAATCTAAAGCACACATATTTGGTATAGTTCAGAGGCCACAAAAATAAAAGTTGTTGTTCTACTTGAATTCACTTCAAATGACAGATAAAGAATGTTTAAGGAATAGTATGTGCAGCAATATTTAAAAGCAAACAAAAATGAAAAGAAAAGAAAGAAAAAATATATTGACAGACAAAGTTTTACCCTAGAAACCCCAATGTGGAGAAACCAGATGGACATAGCAGTTTCTCTGCTTCATTAGTCTTCTTATGGCAAAAAAGTAGATACAAAGAACATAATTAGAAACAACTAAACCAAGAAAATGTTGTTTGCTCACACAGTACACTCTGTGGTACTTTTCTCTTCTATAATCAACTCGCATTCTCAATCACTCTTATCTACACAATTGCAAACTTGTCCATTGCTTAAGGAGAACAAGTAATGCCCTTTTATGCAGTAAAGTACTTGCAATGGTTACAATATTGAAGAGATGACAATAATTTGTCATCACTGTCCCTTTAAACTTTGCGTGAAACCACCACTTTAAACAGACACGCAGTTACTCAAATCATCCCCATTGGATCTTTGCGGCATTTGAGAGAACTGCTACAGTGTTATCAGCAACATGATCCCATTTTGGCCCACTGCCATCTTTGATTATCAAACCTTCTTATCAGTTAGTTGTTACCAGAATTATTATGTTTTGATGGTTGAATTTCCTCGAAAAGAGTAGTGTAGTTTAAATTTAACAAATAAGGGAGAATAAAATGTTTTTCTCCATTTCCTATCGTCCTGATCTATTTATTTAGGTTTGTTCCATGTTTTACAGTTGGAAGATAAAGTATTCAAAACAAAATTGTGTATTGTTGAACGAGATTTTAGAGCTGGGGTTTTAAAATACGTCATTATGGTTTTTGAGGATTTAGAATTTGGAGAGTAAGATTGTAGGTAGAGGTATAGTAGATGCGTTTGACATTTGTCTAAAGTCTCTCGAATGGAGAATTTTACAGGGCATCCATACATCAAGTATATGTTAAGAATACTAAGTTCATAAACTTGTGTCTGTAACAAACATTTTGTCAACTAACTATTCAATAATTGATGTTAAGGAACTTCATATAAATTTATAGCATAAAGCATAGCAAATGATTTCATATATTCAAAATTTCTAATCTATTTTATCATAGCATTCTGGTACAGCTGAGTTTTAAAAGGGAGAAAAAGCATGCTAACCTCATCATCTTCATCTCTTCTTTTCTTTTCTTTGACATCCCATCACACTAGGGTTGTGCCTATGTTTCCAATAAACAATATTCAATATCATACCCTCAAACTTATCAAACATGCAACTCATAATATCAAGTTATGGCAATGAAAATATAATCAAAATGGGAGGTGCAGGATATGGACATCTCTCTAAATGAAGAATCCAGCAAGTGGGATGAAGTTTTTACCTATCTTTCCAATTTAGTTATGTAAACTCCTCACTGCTGTAAAGCCCTATTTGAAGTTTTTACCTATCTTTCCAATTTAGTTATGTAAACTCCTCACTGCTTAAAGCCCTATTTATAATATGATAAGATTTTACATCACAGTAGGGCATTCAATGGAATGGAGTAACCCTATTTTGACAGGCTTATTTAACAGAGTATTAAAAATATAAATCAAACTATTAAATACTGGCTTATATAACAAAAGAAAGGACTATTTAAACTTATAAAGCACAAAATAATAACAGGGCATACACAATGCCTAAATTCTGAAAGGAAGTTGTCTGGACTTCTGAGACATACCTGATTGATCACAGTCAGTTCACTATCAAGCCCTTTAACCATGAACCAAGAATATCGAATTGCACGTTGGAACTGTAAATCAAAACAAGGAACATTTTATTCAAACAAAAAAGAGATGGGATGGAAAACGTAAAACCTTCAAAATTATGGCTGACCAAAATTTAGAGAAAGCAGGGAAACTATGTCCTACCACATGAAACGAAAATGTTTAGGAAATTGAGAGAGACAGAGAGGAGAGGGCTAACAACACACCTTAGTTACTAAATCTTTCAAAGAGATAAATCATTTGACGGTGCGATCCATCAACGGTTTTGGACACAACACAGCAATACCAGTTCCTCTTGTAATATCAATTCCCTCCCCTACCCTGATTTTATTCGCTCCTCCTATTTCCATCACCCGTATGAATCTCACTAATTTGTATGAATCCGTCAGTCACTACCACAAATCCTCTGCCCTCTCTTCCCCAGATTTTGTTTGCCGCTTCTATGAATCTCCCTACGATTATTACATGAATCTCCTCCCAATTGCCTCTAATTATTTCTTTTTAAATCTTCCAACGGCATTTTAAAAAAAGCATTACGCTCAGCTCCAACAGATTTTTTAAAAAAGCACCAAATTTTCAAATAAAGCAGTACGGCTAGTCTCCCAGCGGCTAGTCTAGCTGGCATATAGGGTCTAACGCTCCTCCTGCGTATGAAAAGTCTGATTGCCTCCAATTTTAGCTCTGTTCCAAATCCTAGTACATTTATATAATTAAATTTATTTTTTTTTTTTTATAAATTTTTAGGTGTGTTTTTTATGGTATGTTTAAATTTTTTTTCGTGATTTAGTTGGAGGTCAGTTGATATATATATATATATATATATATATATTAATTATGGGAGGGGAGTGTGGATATTTCAAATTATCCTCAATTTCTTAGCAGTTTATTTGTGAAGTTTTCTACATAAAAACAAAATTTCAAGTTTATATGGTCAAATATGAGTGGTTGTATTTTGCAATTTAAAGGAATCTTTTGAGGGGTAAGCATTGAGATGACATTTTGAGTGCACCACTATTAGGTCTATTTTGTCCACCTACACATTCTAAACCAGAAATTCTAGCTTAATTCAAATGGATTGTGGAAATCTGATCGATTTAATGTATGAGTTAGTTTCTTTTAAGTAGTTTAAGGAGTTTTTGGGAAGTTACAAAACTAGAAGAACTAATAATACATCATTATTTGTGTATATTATTGTTGTGCAAATTTTGATGCTCTTATATATTTTGATATGATATTAGAGCATTAGGAAGGAGATAGAAAATTATATATAAGTTTATATATTAGAAAGAATAATTTGATAAGTAAATAGAAGATACATTAGTTTAATTTAAATAATTTACTTGGGAAAATAACTTTTGAGGGTTAGTTATTTGTTATCCAAAATGTTCATGGTGAGACTTGAGATTTTAGTGATTGCATGGACTGCCCAATGAGTGGAGTCATTAATAAACATAGAAACTTGGCATTTCAACATATAATTTTTTTATGTTCATACGTTTTTTTCCTACTTTTAGGTCTAATGTTAGAATGAGAGGAAACAAAATAAAGGTTAAGAAATAATGAACTACAAGACTACTTAGTTTAAAATTCAAGAAATATAACAAATTATATAATTTATTTAAATTTTATTTTTCTGAAGGTGTGACAAATCGGTGCACCAAAATATAAAAATTTTCGTTCAGACTTCAAGAAGTATAAGAAATTATGCAATTTATTTGGATTTGATTTTTTGAGGTTGTGAGAGATTAATGCTCTTTCTTCATTACATAGTTGATTATGAAACTCACCTTGGTAATGTGTGTGAAACCCTTCACTTGCCAACTCTTCATTGTGACAATATCTTATATTTGTTTTGACCCAACCAATCAAAGTGAGATGTGCATTCATTTCCTTTTGTAGCTGCAACTTTATGGTAGTCCATTTTTTCAAATCCTAAATCTAAATCCTAAATCCTAATCAAAGAAAGGAGTTGTTACCACATAAAATTTACTAGAAGATAAATATTTTTTATTCATACTAAAATATTGCCGATGCTTATTAGAATGGGGAAGATTAATATTTTAAAAGTTTGTGATTGAAAGGGGATGATTAGCATTGTGCTAAAAAGCTTGCCAATACTCACATCTATCTAACACTTTCTCATTAACATTATTAAGATTTTGGCAAAATATGAGGGTCATGTTGATTGCTTGATTTATATCATTCATTTGACCAATAATAGTAACCTTGGATGAAAACACAAGGCGAATACCCCAAATATAATGTTCTTTTAAGAAGAAATGATCAGAGCTTTTGATTCTGAATGAGAACCTTTCCAAACATCAGAAAATATCCTCATGAATTCCGAGGTTTAGAAATTTGCAGCAATGGCAAAAAAATATCACGCCTATAACACTAATTACCTTGCATCCAAACTTATAATACCTAAAAACAACTCAAAAACTAATTTCTGGAAAAGCTTTTTGCTAAAATTTTAAAAATAACTAACTCATTCTTAGAAATCATGTTTTAAGAAAATATCAAACAGATTTAGGGTTATAATCAATCTTAAATGAAAATAGTTTTCACACCGTTGCACCTTTTAATATAAAAAAAAAACCCTAAAACAATTTCGAGCAAAGAAAATAATATACCTACATTCATAAGCTTCCATAGACTCATTATAGGGTTGTTGCCTCTCTCCATACTACATAAATCTATTGGATCTACTAATGAATTCCAATCTTAGGCAAGTTGTTGTGATTAAAAATAATATATATTTCAATTTAATGAATATAATCATATAAATTAAAAAGTATGAATGTTTCTCAAACGGTAAACACAAGAAAAAATGATTTATGTTTACAAGAATTTTTTAAAAATGATATTATTTATTTTCTCATTTTTTAAGGATGGCTCTTTTTTTAATATAAAAGTTAGTCCATTATTATTTTTTAAATTATTATCATGTGAGCATCAAATAGTACTCGCCTATAATGTAACAAAGACATGAACACTTGCTCCTATACTTTTTATTAAAAACATTTGTCATCGAACACATCTTATTTGTATAATAACACTATATCTGTATAGTAATTAAAATTAGTGCAGCCATAACTACTTCTCATCTCTAATTTATTGGGGGATATTAAAAAAAACTAAAATTGAACAAATTTCCAAATGTTCAAAAGGTTCATATTCAATCCAGAGACCTCAAAGCGCGTTCCACGGAGCATGGAGTAGATTTATGCCATCCCGTTTGGGTAGCTCAAGGCAATCCTGAAACAATAAAAAATATTTGCACATAATTTGAAAGTGAATTTATGTCGTCCCTAAACGTAAACAACAATGGGTAGAAGCAACAGATCTGGTTGCCTCAAACTTTTTGTCGACACCAGATCTCAGCGTGAGACAAATTTTCGGTCACTTGTTTCTCCCCATAAGAAGCCTATCGACTAAATATGGATGCTTTGGTGAAGAGGAACTCATGTAAAACATATGTTGGGTATTTTTCATGTTTCAAGACTAAATAGTATGTTGGCTAAAGATTCGACATCAAAATTTGTAATTTTATCAAACATGGCCATGTTAGTTCATTTTGGAGTTTTCCAAATCATAAAGGGGCATAACAAGCTAGCTTTTAGGGAATTTTATACAACATTCATGTAAAAGAGAAAGAAACATGAAAGGTTTGAGTGAAATATTATATGAATGTTTTGAGTGATTTATTCATTAGGGTGACTGCATATTGAAATTAATTGCATGACAATAACACTTCCATTGGTGTTGCTTTTGATCTCTACTACTTCTATTGATTTTCATAGAAGAGGTATTTTCAAAACCTTTTGATGGTTTGTCATGTGTCATTCATTATCTTAATCAACCAATGCCATATTACAATCAGGGGAGAAATGTGATATAAGGAGTTATAAGTAAAGGTTTTTACTTCAAAAAATATAAGTGTATGTATTAGAAGGTTTGGTTGTATAATGAAAACCTCACCTCCCATCTCATAAGATGTCAATGGTTTGATAATTACAAAGATCCTTGTAATTATTTATTCATTTATTTGATTGATAAGAAGAAAAATAACATTTGGAAAATATTTTTTTATAAAAGATTTTTCAAGAAATAGCGAAAGGAAGTTTTGCTAAAATTGAAATTATGTAATTCAGAGAGATAAGGTTAATGTGTTTTATAAATAAAAATAAGGTGTTACAAGGATCTTTTTCTATGTGTATATGGCATTGCAACAGGTGCATTGTTGGTGGAAATTGAAACCTTCAAATTTGATAGTATTTTATTATGTCACTAAATATTTGTATTCTTTGAACCATTCACATTATGTTTAGAAAAGATGCTATAGAATCGCGTGCTTATATTATCAAAAGATATAATGAGATATAAAATGAATAAAGTTTAACAAAGAGATTTATTGGTGGTTGGAGGAATTGAATTTTGGAGGAATATTATCAACTTGAACTAGTATAGCTAGCATCTAGGGTGGTACACTTGTGAATAGTTGACTATGTTTGAATTTATGAGTATTATTGATTAATTAGAATATTTTTTTGAACACAAGAAATTTGGGGTGTTCTAAGAACTACAATTGTCAAATAGGAAATTTACATAGACAGGAGCATTTTTTGGTGTTTTAAAGGGATTCGGTAGTCAATTAGGACATTTTCCTAGACATAAGTAGATAAGTTGTTCTAGATGAGTTTGAAGAAATGTTTGTGTTGGTGTAATTAAATATTACTAATTACACTTTACTTAAGTTTACTTAGGATAATGCATTTCACAGTAGTTTGTCATTGAGACACCTGGGAGTTTGCATTTCATTTTAGCAAATGGTGTAGGAGAAATTCCACTTTAGGTGGAGCTAGTTTTTATCTCATTCGACTTCATGTGTGAGATCCACCTTTAGTGCTCTTATCACATTATCATCCTCTCATTGTTGCACATACTTAATTGTGCAATCGAGGATGATCCACCTTTGGTAGACATGTGATTTCACCTTGTCTAATTGATAGGTTATCTCTTGCATCACTCCTAGTTATCATGGGTTGCCTATATATTCAAGCACATCTACATTGTACTTAATTTATTGTATTTCATTATTGATCAATATTGAATCAATCATTTGATCATATCATATTTGTCTCTCTTGTGCTATCAATTGAGCTTCTAGATCTTGGCATTTTCATTATTTGCCTTAGGAAAATTCTTACATGGTACTAGAGCCATAGGAGTTTCATTACATAGCCATTGGAGAGCATTTTGCTTCAACTTTTGGAGGGCCATGATTTAGATCCGGAGGTGCAACAACTTATGGGAGCATCTAGAACAAGATCTGACTGAGCGCCATTGCATCCAAGTGGCCTTTCCAGGGAATTTTGACTATAAATTTTCTTATATTAGGCAAAAGTCAAATTTGAGGCAAAAAAAATTACAAATCGAAGATGTGCAGCCTGATTTGCAATTTGGGTAAATTTTATTTCAGGAAAATTATTTTTTAGATCTATCATTTTCATCAAATTTTCGGATCTGTAATTATGTCAATTTTGGACATTATTTTTTTCTACAAAATTTGGTTAGATCGGCCTTTTTTTTTCACTATTAGTTTACAGGGAGGGTCGTACACAAATCACAGGCAAAGCACGGGCTCTTAGACCCTAATCTGTATACAAATTGCATAATTTAACATCCCCCAAGGAAGGGAAAATGTTATTTGTCTTTACATTTCAACATTCACCATATAGACAATAATCTTCTCCACAACCTCGTGCATGTGGGACTAAGTCACAAGGTCCACAGAGGCGTCTGAGACCGCAGAGCTCCAGCTGCCACGCGGACACCGCCAACGCAACACTAGATAACTCGCCACGTGGATATCCTGTGATATGTGGTATCCCGCCACATCAATTTCATATCACATCAGTCGAGCCCAGATCACACCACGTGGTACAGTGCCACGCAAGCTGAAGATACCCCACGTCAGCCACAGTCATTCATAGCTCAGCCAACGACGTCATCCGCTGGTAATTATTGCTAACATCATCATTAAATTTGTTTAAAATTGACACATGTTTGGTTGTCATCGGGGTTATTTTTTAAATTTGGTTTGACGGTCATGTAACTGTCAAATTTAATCACATGTTTGCGAAATCAATTTATGATGTTTAAATTGACGGTTGTCTGACCGTCATTTTTGAGCCTTTCTACACTGTTGCAAAGACCGTTTGACCATCAAATTTAGGCTCGTGGTTTTTCTGGCATCAACAAGATTTGAAAATTCAACCTGCTCACTATTTGCAGTTATTATTTGGTAGTCCAACTTTTAAGGCTTATAACTTGGTCATACAAACTCCAATTTGAGTTCAATTTCTTTGATTTTGGGTAGAATCTCCTGAACTTGTCAATGATTCTGTAATTTTCTAGTTTTGGTGCACAAATTTTTCAAAAATTATAGTTTTTGGTGACTATACATGTCGACTCCTTGATTTTGCAACTTCAGAGGCTTCATTCAGGCTCATACAGATACATTTTCAGGTACAATTATTTTTGAAAGTGCGTGATTTTTTGTCTACTTTCCAAACCTGCTATCAATTTGGAGAAATTTTGAGTGGTCATAGTACTTTCATAATTTGGTCTATTTTGGCCTATTTTAGCACTTATAATTGATTGGATCCTTGAGTGATTTTGTGTCTTATCTTCTTGAGTTTTTTATAGCTTCATATTCTCTTTTGTAATCATCAAAATCAGAAGTCCACTTTTCCTTGTTTTACAAGTGGCAATTGTACATGCACTAAATATAAAGTGTCAAAAGCATCATTTTGGGGGGTGTCTTGTGTGTTTTTGTCTCCTTATCTCTTGTGCTCTTTTAGTTTTGCATCATGGGTTCTTTTACATTTCCACAATTAACTCCACATAACTATGCAACATGGAAAGATAATGTATGGAGCAAGTTAATGATGAAAGGCTTGAATCATTATGTGGATGGTACAATTAATGAACCTATTGGTCCTAATGTGGATCTAAATACATTAAATGATTGGATAATTAAAAACTCTAAGGCTTTAGGAATTCTAAGAACATGGGTTACCCAAGAGCTCTTGTTTCACATTTCATCCTTAGATAATGCAAAGGAAGTTTGGGATAAACTTGAAGGTTTGTATGGTAAAGTGGATGAGGATAAGTGATTCACAATTCAAGCAAATATTCTCAAATTGGATCCTAAGAACTTTGATACAATTCAAGATTTCATAAACAAAGCCAATGAGTTGAGAGCACAACTTAAGAATTGTGGTATTACCATTAAGGATTCACAATTGATACATCATATGATGGGAAATCTTCCTTTAGATTATGCAGCATTTGTCTCATGTTATAGTACTCACAAGTTGACCATGGGAAGTGCCTTCACTACACCTTCATTTGAGTCATTTGGAGAAATGTTGATGTTGGAGCAATCAAAGTTGATGGGTATGGGGATTCTCAATTCCTCAAAATCAATGGAATTGGTGGCTAATCAAGGGAATCAAGGCAATCAAAGTCAAAAGAAGAATAAGAATTGGAATCATAATTCTCAACAATAAAGTGCACAATCAACTTCCGCCCAACATGGCACTTCTACATCATCTACAAAGGGGGAATTTTCAAGGAAGGAGAAGTGATTTTGAGCATATTGCAAAAAGGATGCACATGAAGAACATTTTTTTATAAGAAGGACATTGATGAACTGAAGAATCTTCTTGTCAACAATAAGATCAAGTTTCCTTCTAGGATGTCTACCTCAACTTCTTCTTCACAAAATTTAGAAAAAGATAGAGGAAAGGGTCACGCATTTGTCACACAAAAAGATCAAGTTTTATATGCTTCTTCAAATCCTGATTCAAGGAGATGGCTTCTAGATGCATGGACTTCTCATCATATGGCTTCTACATAGTCCATGTTTTCATCATTTGAGCCTTGCAAAGGTCCATCTATTTTGATTGTAAATCACACTTGCATGAACGTGATTGGGAAAGGAATTTTTGATGTTGGGGAGGACACTTCAATGATGTGTTGTGTGTTCCACACTTGACCAGTAACCTGATAACCTTATGGAAAGACATATTGTTAATTAGTGCCAAAACACTTAGTCATCATAGTGTTGACCGAGCCAACAGTGCAACCCAAGTAGTTACAATGTAACTCGAGTAGTGGCAGTGTTGACTGAGCAGATAGTGGTAATCAGTATTACCCGAGTGATCAATGTAGCCCGAGTAAACATAGTAGCCCGAGTGCCAGAGTTTAGTATGTTGCCCGAGTGACAGCATAATGCCCAAGTGCCAATATATTGCCTGAGTGGATCACTGGACCTGAGTAATATTTTTGGGCTGACTTATCTTATATTTTTAGATATTAATTTATCTTATGGAAGCCAACTTATAGTTGCATTTGGTTTGGATAAGGTATAAATATAAAGTATTTTGTTTATCCAAACAAGAGTGAATATATGAATAGAAGTATGTATGCAAATATGAAGCGGCAGATTGTTTAAGAGGCTACATCAGTATAAGGAACAACAGAGACTCATTCATCACAGTTAGGTGATTAGTTTATATCATTGGATCTTATTCAGCGTATCAGAGTTGCATTGAAGATCATCTATTGGTTCATCCTAACAAGTGCATCAGCAAAATCCTTTAACAAGGTGGACCTAATAGTCCTTTACAAATATCCTAATAGAGTTGCATTACTTGATTTTATTGTACTAAATACTTTCACGAGGTGGACCTAACAGTCTTATTGCTCCTAATAGGGCAGGCCATCAGAAGTGGTCAATTGTAAGCTTTAACAGGCTAAATTTATACTACAGTAATAAATATTGTGGGTACCATCCCCACCCCAGTTTTAGTTTCTATTTGGAAGCTTTCTGGGTAACCAAATATTGTGGATATTTTATTGCTTTTCATTTCATGCATGCAATCAGATTAGATAATCTAATATTGGATTAAAAGGATTAAGTTTTATTGGTTCCTGATTCACCCCACCCACCGCCCCGCCTCTCAGTCACCTTGGCTCAACATATTTCCAACATAACCTTCTTTCTATCTATCAAATCACAAATGGTGCTACAAAGAAGATTGTGGAATTTACACTTGATTCAATTTTCATTAAGGAATTGGAGAGTGGATCATTTATTGCTAGTGGGATGGTGAATCACTCTTATCGGTTATATTCAATTTTCATCAAGGAATTGGAGAGTGGATCATTTATTTCTATTGGGATGGTGAATCACTCTTACCGGTTATACTCCTTTGCAGATTTTGTTCCTCTTGATGACAATGATTCTTCAGCATATGATCACACTTACAATGATGATTCAGATTTTGAGGGGAATTTTGGCTACTTGAACTTGGGTATTCTCACATGTGATCAAGTTCTTTAGCCTTCCATTCCATCTCCTCCTATTGAGATTACATCTATTTTTCTCCTGATGATGCTTGCATTCATACATCCATGGGTTCTTTTCATTCAGTGCAATGGGATATTCATTATCTTCCAGACAGATCTTCATGGGATGACATCTTGACAAACATTGTAGGTTTATTTGTGGATTCCTACATTTTAGATTTGAGAGACATCATTGATGACATTCATCTTCTCTTTGATGAGGATGATCCTTCTTTAATTTTTGCAAGGGAACATGATGACCCTCGTCTTCATTATTTACTTGATCATTATTTTGAGGATGACATGATTGTGGATACTTTGATATAGCAGTTGGATGAGGTCACTTTATCTTCAAAGGAGACACTTGAGTCTTTGAAACTTGTTCTAAATTAATCCTCAATTGATCCTAACTTGTGTTTTTCAGCAGAGTGACCTAGTACACATGATTTGGAGGAGGAACCTTTTAGTATTGACATGGGGACACTTGAGAAGGTTTCAAAGATTCCATATATTTTGAGGTTTCTTCCTACAGATTGGGGAGGAGGCTTCATACATTCACCTTTTATTTATGTTTCTTCTAAGGGTAGGAATTTTGTTCTACACTCATGGACTAGTTTCTACATTGAGCCTAGAGAATCTACCATTAGTGTTCATTCTACATTGAGGCGGGGCTACTTGGTCTCCCTTCCACTTCTTCTCTAGGGGGATTTTTTCCTCACATGGGGTTTTTTCCTTCTCATACTTCTTTGAGAGTTCTATTATGTTTTCATCTCTCTTTTTGGGGGAGGGTTTTACCCATGAGTTTTTCCCTCTTTCTCCCCTTTATGAGAGATTGCATTGCATTGCACTTACATATTGTACATGGGTACCTAACATGGCCTAGTAGTCGGGACCCATCTTGCATTGTCATCTAGCTTTGTGAGCTTAAGTGCATTCCCCTAAGTTGCACTTAAAGGGGGGGGGGGGTTGCTTAGGATAATGCATTTCATAGTAGTTTGTCATTGAGACAACTAGGAGTTTGCATTTAATTTTAGCACATAGTGTAGGAGAAATTCCACTTTAGGTGGAGTTAGTTTTTATCTCAATCCACTTCATGTGTCAGATCCACCTTTAGTGATCTTATAAAATTATCATCCTCTCATTGTTGCACATGTTTGCACATACTTAGTTGTACAATGGAGAATGATCCACCTTTGGCAGACATGTGATTCCACCTTGTCTAATTTATAGGTTATATCTTGTATTACTCCTAGTTATGATGCATTTCCTATATATTCAGGCACATCTACATTGTACTTAATTTATTATATTTCATTATTGATCAATATTGAATCAATCATTTGATCATATCATATTTGTCTCTCTTGTGCTATCAATTGAGCTTCTAAAGCTTGGCATTTTCATTCTTTGCCTTAGGAAAATTCTTACAATTTGAGTTGATCCTGCAAATTTCTATATGGAATCCTATAGTAATCCATGTTTTAGTATTAATGTTCTTTCCTTTTTTCTTTTTTAAATATAAACCTTGAGGAGTTGTTCTAAAAATTATGGTTTACATGTTGTAATAAAGTCACCTAAGTGACTTAGTTTTAGCATTATAATATTAGTTAGTGGCGACTTATTATCTCATATGTAGTTTAGGGATTTTTTTGGAAGTTACAACAATGTAATACCTTATATAAGAATTCACACAATACATTAAAACCTTGAAAACTAATAATACATCATTTTTTTCCTTATCATTGTTGTGCAAATTTAAATGCTCTTGATTTTTCCAATACAATCAAACCTAGAGCGTATCACTTGCTATGGGCATGTTCTACTACTAACCTGTTGACTCTCTTAGTGACCAATCTATCTTTGGTTTATTTGTGGATCGTTTTCTAACTCTTTCCTAAGAAACACTATAAATGCCTAGGGATGCTAGTTTCACCTACCTCTAACTTACCTAGACTGAGTCCATTTTAAATTTCTAATGGACCAACTAGGAATTAAACCTAGGACCTATTATTTTTTGATGGTGTACTATATGATTCAGCTACTGACCCTCTTGGTGACCAGTACATCTTTGGTTCATGTATGGTTTATTTTCTATAGTCAATTTTTGGCTTCATATGAATAATCAAAAACCATAAAATTAGATCAGTAGATCATCATACATTCTAGAGAAATACAATATATTATATAAACTTATCACCCTTGAGAGTAACCTGTTAGTATAAAGTATCATTATCTAGCTAGTTCACTAATCACCTTTCTAGGATTGACCTATTCAAACCTAGCTTGAGTTTATCTAGGCTATTTTCTAATTTTATATCACTTCATAGCATTGAGACTTGTGTCATCATCACTTGATACACCTCTTGCACACATATTTGACACTTGTTCATTTACTTTTCAAATGAGTTCATATGTTTTTAGTTTGAGTGTTACCTTCCTATATCATCTACCTTGCCTATATATGCAAGGAATCTATTCAGCACTCTTAATTTATATAATATATATCCTATTTTATTTAGGATTTCACTAATAAGTTTTAAAATAAAAACCTAACAACTCAATCAATGTACTAAGGCCAAATATGAATATGTACTGAAAAACAAATTGGATTGGAAAAGAGTTTAAATGTGGCTTTATTTTTCTTTGAATAAGGTGAAAATAAAGAAAATAAGAAGGGATTGCAATACCTAGACACATGGAAAATTGAAAAATGAAAAGAATAAGAAAAATTACATTATGTTGATTAGGAGGACTGAAAGAAGTAAGAGTACTTTTAATTTAATGTTGAGGAATCTTTGAAAGGGTTCTAACTTGCAATGTATCACTCTTACCTTAGCTACAATATTAATTACGTTGAATCCATTAACGACTTCAACTTCCTCGCTATATACAAAGAGGAGAAAGTGGGTACTAGCGTCAATCACTTAAAGAATGACATCAAAATATAAGTATTAATAATGACAAATTTGTCTTTTCGGCGTCACCAATTTGGAACAACCACAATGACCTATTTTCAAGTGATGCATGTGTGAGATGACTTAATAATATTAAGGAGAAAGTTACAATTATTTCATCTAATATTAAAAGAAAGATAGGACAAGTCATGATTAGTCACTCGGGGAATTTATTATTTTTAACTCCCTCAAATAATGAAAAGGAAAACTCCCCCCTCAACCATCAAGGTAATTCTTACTGTAATAAGATTAAGAGAAGATATCTTGATAGTCCTCGTGTGAGAAAATTCTCCATTATTGCCACAAAGAAATTATTTTTCAATTCATGTTGCCAAAAATTAAATCCTATAGTATTTTATATGAGATGGGCTCTCAATCCAAGAGTGATAGTTAGAACCTAACTAGTATTTATGGGAAACCTAAAAGGTGGAATGCTACTGTTAAATGCTCAAGTTATAAAACAAAGTATCTCAAGAAGAGAGAGAAATGTTTCTATATGCTTGATAAAATTGCTACCTTGGAGTTTGGAAGTTTCCTCAATTGGGAAGTTGGCAACATAAAACAATTATTCGAAGTCTCAAAAAAGAATGGAGCCCTATTCTTGTGAAGCTCTGCAAGAAGATGCCCAAATATGGAGAATATTTGAAAAGGGAAAGATCACTCAGTTCATTCTTTTACTGAGTGTTTATTAATAAGAGAAATTGTATGTTGTTTTCTATAAATCCTAGGTGAAGCGTTGGGGTACCATAGGGGATTTCAAAGCTTAAGGTTATCCTAGAGCTCATAGAATAGGCGATTGGTTTGAGCTAAAAAGGCCAAAAGGTCACTAGAAGGACGAACAAAGATTACAAGAAATTTGTAGACAAATTATTCCAAGGAAAGAGAGAATTAAAAGGCATCAAAACGATTGCAATAGGACCAAGTTATCTCCTCCTTGGGACCAGGTGAGTTTCTATGTTATGAAATAATTTACTTTAGAAAGGAGATTCATGATTATCCATAAGTACCATTTTCCATTGCTTAATCATATGAGGAATGACGAACAACTTTTCTTTCCCTTATATCTACTTTTGCCTATTCAAAACAATGTTGATGATGGAGCTAACCCTCCTCTTCAACAAGGTCTCATCATGGCTATCTATAAATTCCAACTGTCCATTTTCACCCAACTTTAACCCATTAGCTCAAGTTTGATTTCAATAGCATGTATTGCCCAAGATGGTAAATCAAGATGAACAAAGAATAAAAAATTTATGATAGTTATTGGATAGGTTAGGTGGAATTATATTATGACATAGATAAGTGCATATCATGTTTTGATACCATAATTAATCAAGACCAACAATTTTACATGCCATTTCATTAATGAGAATATCATATGATAGAATAAGGAGGTGTTCTACTATAAACTCACATTTATAGTTGTTTTGTATCACCCAAGGTTTAAAATTTTTCTAGACATGACATGATAAGATTGGGTTGAAACTTTTTTTCTCACCCCCTTTTATACCCCACTAATAACACATGGTTTATTTCATCCCTTGGGGTGATAAAATCCCCAAGTAGACCTCCTAAAGGAAAATACAACACTAGGTGTTTATTATCATGTTCATACAAAGTGCAAGGATAGAGCATACACAAAAAACTAGTGTGTCTTAGGATTTAATCATAAAACATAAAATAAAAATTTGGGTAGATTTTGACCAACCCATGTTGAAAAAATCACAAAGGGGGTGCAAACACCAATCAATTTTTTTTGAAATATGACACAATTAATTTACCAACTACTCTAAGTGAAACTAAAACTAGTAAAAACAAATAACTGATAAACAAAACTTGTTCTAGACAATTTAGTAATTTCAACTATGATTTCTTTGATAGACATATCATAGCTGCACAAATTGTTAGTGATAAAATGAAAAACAAACTAAAAAATAACTAAACAACTGCATAGGTGGCAAACCATAGAGTGTAGATTCTTGGACTAATGTAAGTGTTGAAATAGCTTATGCATGTGATAAACTACTCTACATAGGTTCTAAATGATAGAAACAATAGAAAAATAAATAAAGGCATTCGTGACTATTAAAGGCACTAAAAAATGGGTCCTAGGTGTTGAAACATGATTCCTGCAAAAATACTATTAGTTTTTTGCAACACATTTAAGTTTCACTAAACCTAGAAAGTAATTAAGTAGGGTAGTTCATTGGTTGGTCAAGAACTATAAACAAAAAATAAAGAAATAGAAGTTACAAGAATAATAAAAAAATTAAAAATGCAGTAATGGAGGCACTATAATTAAGGTCACACAGGAACTAAACAATACACATGTCAAGGAATAGATTGCACACACTAAATCATGCAAGTGCTCAGTCAAAATGTAGTTTCCAATCCTACTAGAAGAGGCATTAAACCATAGAGGGTAGATACCATTATGTAACTTGAGACATTAAAAATAAACACAAATAAAATCAAATAAAATGCTAATAAAAAGGACATGGGTCCCAACGTATGTGCCACAATGAAAGCAATAAGATGTGAAAGAGTACAAAAATAGGAAATGACATCAAATGAAAATTACTTTGACTCTTTGACCTTCTCACCTCAAGGTAGAGATGAAGTAGATGCACCCATGACTACTTGATTATCTCTTGATTTGATTGACAATGTGGGATTTTTCTCAATACAACAAGATAACCTTTGTATGGAAATATACCTAGATGATTTGAATATATGAGTTTAGTTCTTGATCGATGATCCTTGAAATGTGGGTGTGAGGATCCAATTTATAATTTTTTATAGAAGAATGGAGCAAGGATGAAAATTGGCATGGAGGGATAAGATTTAACGAGAGAAGGTGGAAAGGATTGAAGGCTTAGCTTTGTGACAAGTGTTACAAGGTAGAAGCATGTGACAATAACATTTTTCATAGGGAAGAAGGAAAGATGTGCTCACACATATGTGAGCACATCTTGGGGAAGTAGAAATAAAAGACATAATATATGAAATAGGTATAGGATTAGAAAGGTGAAAAATGGAGAAAAGAGGAAAGTGTAGGGTGACTTTATTGAGAAGAGCACATTGTTTGTCACACATGGTATTTTAGGACTGCCCCATTGATCAAATTCAAATGATAGTGGGTCAATGAATGATATGAAAGATATTAACCTGTGCATGCAAGCATTTATGAGGGCTTACAAGACACATGTCATATGGCTACAAGTTTCAAGATTTAAGAAATTTAAAATTGAAGAAAATATTAATGAATATTAGAAGAGGTATTAATTAATTAACTCCTACTAGATTAGTAGAATTAATGTGGGTAGGGATAAATTTGATTCTAATTTATTGATCAACCACTATAGGAAATTAAAAATATGGAATGAATTGCACATTAATCAATTACAAGAAGTGTGTAGTTAATTAAATTTAATATAATTAATTAATGTGATATGAATAATAAGTTGAAGACAACTAGCCAAGCGAGCGCAATTCTGAGGAGGCCATCCCCCGAGGGAGGTCATCCTCCTCTCTGTCATACTCAAAGAATGTATTTCTCTCTTCTCTCCACTTAGTTATGGGCACATCGACCCTAGGAAATAGTTTCATTTGTTTTGTTGTGAACGATCCAACTAGGGCTTTCTATGTTGCTAAAAATTTGGTAGAGAAGTAAAAAATACTTGTGGACTCTAAGAAGTCAAGCAGAGGAGGGATGGTTGGTAGAAGTGAAGGTGATAAGAAGTCTTTCAAATACACCATTGCGGCCAATTGTACCCTATCTGAAGGCACAAGCTTCATTATAGAAGCTACCTAGGAGACCTCTACGAACAAAAATAGCGTACAAGGAGGGAAGAGTCCTTCTACCATTAAACTTGTTGTTAAAACTAATGTTCATATGTCTAAGGTTAATTCTTTTGAAAATGATAGATTAAATGATATTGTGGTTTCCCTGGCAGCTCAAGACATAGCTAGGGTCCAAACTCATAAATACATGAATGATTGGTTGATAAATGTTTGGTCTCAAATACTAGGGTTTCAATTCTCTTACTCTAGAATGATATAAAATGTGTTATATCTTGTTTTCATCAAGAACCCTAGCAGTCAAAAAGTGGTGGTCAAAATTGTTTTTTGGAACATAGGTTCATGTGTTTTCAGGGCCATTTCATGGTTGACTAATGCAAGTAGAGATGATATTTTGGATCTCTCAAGCCCTAAATGGTTAACTATAAAAGATGTGTCATCATTCCTATGGAAAATCCATCCAAAAGACATGGAAACTATTGGGAGGGTTATTCAGATGGAGGATTCGAATACCCTTCTCCCACATATGGACGCAAGAATTTGTTGGCACTTAATCCAGGGATGGATATTTTCGACAACCTACAATTTGATTTCCTCCTGATTTGGCTTTTTTCCCTATCGAGGTACTCAAAGGGATTAATTGTTTTCCTCTTTCATAAGGAAGGGCATCACAGGAAAAATTGCCCTATTTTGAACAATCATAAGGTTTCTCTTAAACAAAAATAAGAGGGTCCCAAATCTAGAAACCCTAAGGAAACTCCTCATAATGATAACCCGAATTCAAGGCCTGTAATGAAAGATAATATTCCCTATAATAATTTGGGTAGAAATAGATCTATTCCTATGAAGGTGGATAATAATCCAACCTTAGAGAAAAAAAATTGGATGAATTAAAAGAATCCATGAGGAACTCTTCCACTCAAGATCCTTCTCCTATTACTAATTCCACCCCTGTTGAAATGCCATATGTTTGGCCTCCTCACAGGACTTTTAATGCCCAACAACTCTCCATTAACAAGGTTAGGAAGATCTCGGTCCCAAAGAATGACTGAATCTCCTCCTTTGCCCATACTATTGAAAATGATCCTATTCTCAAGAATGGAATAGTACATAATCAATAGAATGTTAAGACTACCCCTCCCTTCCATGGGGGATGCTTCTCTAAGCAAAAATATCTTATTTACATTGGTAGTGGTCAGGTAGGAGATAAAGCTAGGGAGGATGCTTATGCTCTTCTACCTGAGGCCATAGATGTTGTTGTAGATGATTTTGATGCCCTTAATAACATTAGGGATGCATATGAATTTGATGATTCACAATCTAAATACTTTATTTTAATTATCCTTGCAGATGTATCCCCCCCTCTTTAACTCCTATCTAGTTGCATTCAAGGTGTATGGGATTTCTTTCCCTAGGGATATACCCCCCAAGGAGGATGGGTACAATGAGAAAATTGGATGACCCCCCTTGGAAAGATCTTTCTCAATAAAAATAGGCCATAGTGCCTTATGAGAATAAAGATAATGCTATAGTGAGTGAAGAAGTCTTGGAAGCCATCAATTCACCAAAAAACAAGAAAAAAGGTAGAGAAAATAAGGATTTGAAGGAGAAGAAACTTGGAAATCCATCTTTGGGTGTTGAACAAACCTTTGAATTCAAGGTTAGAAGGAAAATAGGAAGACCTCTTGGATCCACCAATAGCAAGAAAGATTATAATAGTAATAGGGATCACCTGCCTAAGTGTTATAAGAGTTTCAAAACTCCAATGGATACCACCCCTTTAGGATAATGGAATCAAAACTAGAAACATGGAATGTGAGGGGATTGGAATCCCCATGTTGGAAATATATAATTAAAATATTCCTCAATATGAGCAGAAACATTGATATCCTAATGTTACAAGAAGTGAAGGCTACTCAATTCACTCTTGACATCAACCTGAAATTCATATGGAGGGATGCCAAATATTTTACCATTGATCGTAGTAAAGGAAAATGAGGTTTTGTTATTCTTGTGAGCTACAAGTGGAAGAACTTTGTGGTTATGTGGGGACACTCTCCACATAATGAAGTTGTGTGGGTAATTCTTAAAGATAATGATAAATAATTTTGGGTTTGTTCAGTTTATGCAGCTAATGAATACAAAGATAGGATGGATGTGTGGAAGTGGATGATTTGTTTAGAGAGCATTCCTTAGATAGTGGGGGGAGATTTTAATATGGTTGAAAGAGCACAATATAATCTTGAAGGAAATTGATTTTACTAGAAGGGTGATGAGTAGTTCTACTGGCATATGATGGTCAACAAACTTAATATTGTAGACCCTTTAGTTGGAGGTAATGGGGATAATCAAGGCATATGGTTTACTTGGTGAAACTTTCAAAAAGGTGGTAAAAGAATGTACAATAGGTTAGATAGATTCTATGTTAATAAGTAAATATTTAGATTCAAAAGGGATGAAGGGGGGGTTAGTTGTCAGAGTAATCCCCTACACCCTCTCAGACCATCATCCCATCATCACAGAGATATTCATAGAATCAACCTCAGATGAAGTTTTTGCAAAGGAGGATCATTTTCTCTCAATGTCAGATTATTGGAGGATGATGCCATTAGAGAAGTTATCTTCATCATTCACTGGTTCAATACTTATTCCTTCTCCTATGCATCTTTATTGATAAATGGACCCAAAAATTTGTTAGCCAGAGGTCAATTTTTCAAACTATCAGAAGGAAACTAGCTAAGGATGCCAGAGTCGAATAGTTAGATATACATAATAGATTGATGGTTTTTGAAGGATGTATCCAAATTAATCCCCATGAACATAATGCACTTGAAGCTATTGCATTAGCCAAGGATTCTCTTAAAAAAATCATAATGTCAAGATACATGGGGCTAAGGTGAGGGCTAGAGCTAATTGGGTCTTTCATGGTGATTGAGGCTCAAAATGTTTCTTTCATCTTTTGAGGAGTAAAGGGAAAAAAGAAAGAATAGATAGTATCGAGAAGGGAGGCTCTAATCTTAACAACCAAGAAGATATTCTCCGGGCCTTTTCACAATTCTAATCTAATCTATTCTCCTTAGAAGAAGGGGGTATGGATATGAATATTTTCATAGAGAGAATCAAAAGGATCATTCCAAAAAAATTAGGAGATGAGGATGTTGTCTCTCTCTCCAAAGATATCTCTAGTGAAGAGATCATTTCTGCCAATAAAACTCTAAGAAGTGACAAGGCCCCCAGGCCTGATGGGTTTCCCTCTAAATTTTGTAAGTGAAATATTGGATGGATTGAAAAGGAACTCTAACAAGTGTATAGTGAAAATTTTTATATGGGGGCCCTTGGAAGAGACATCAATGTTGGACTTATTAAACTTATCCCCAAAGATGGAGATAAAACTCTTATAAAAAACTGGAGACCATTAACTCTCTTGAATGTCTCTTATAAAATCCTAGCAAATATTATAGCTAAAAGACTCTAAAATCATTATCCCTACCCAGATCGGTTTTGTAAAAGGAAGGTATATACTTGAAAATATTCTCACATGTTGGGAAGCTCTAGATTGGGGTAAATTTTTAGGACATGAGGTTAGCATGTTTTTGATTGGCTATGAGAAGTCCTATGATAAAATTGAATGGGGGTTTATCTGGTTAATGATGTAATTCCTAGGTTTCCCCATTCAATTTTAGAAGATGGTCAATGTTCTAATGGAAAATGCAATTACTATAATTGAAGTAAATGGTTGTAGATCAGAAGGCATAAACTTATCCAGATCGATCAGACATGGTTTCCCTTTGGCATCCACTTTGTTTTTCATTGTTCTAGATGCCCTATTTGATCTATTAAGGGATAACTCTATTTCTCCAAGATTCAAAGGCTTAACATTTCCCAATGAAAATGATCTTATAAATGTTTAATTTTTTGATGATACATCTATTTTGTTCGAATGCAACGAGGAAAATATTGAAAAGATAATGGAAAAATT
Organism: Thuja plicata; assembly: GCA_018584345.1. Classification (NCBI taxonomy): domain Eukaryota; kingdom Viridiplantae; phylum Streptophyta; class Pinopsida; order Cupressales; family Cupressaceae; genus Thuja; species Thuja plicata. The sequence goes on from MU223849.1 coordinate 1,356,464, forward strand.
GGAGTTGTTTTGCAGAGCTTCTGGTATAAAAATCTCACTTCATAAGTCTATAATGTTGGGGTGAAAAGGATCCTCACTTGAATGGTTCAATAAATATCAGATAGAATGGGGTGGCCCCAACCACCAGGTCAGATACCTGGGCATTCCATTTGTATTTTCTCCAGATCTTAAAAGTATGTGGGAATGGGTAAGATGCAAGATTGACAAAAAATTGACAAAATCTGTAGAGTATCATACTAGAAGTCAGAGAGAGATATGGCTAAGTACACAAATGAAGAACATAGTGTTCAAGCAGTATATAGTAAAAGGTCTAGTGTTTCTTTCCAGGTTAAAGTCCTTAGTCATGCATCTAAGGGAAGAATTTTCATGTATGGAGATTCTAAGTCCACAATTTCAAGGTACGGTGGTATGTTAGGTAAGAGTTAGAAGGATCTAAACAACGTCATTTCATGTTTGACAGTTTGACAGGCTGACATGGTGAAAAATTCTTACCCGCACATGATAAATTTATTTTTGGCGCTAACTTTTATGTTTTAACGATAAATCCAACATAGTTAGTGGCATGAATAAAATTGTTTTTCTGGGAAATAAATTTGAATTAAGGATTTGGTCGACTTGGTCAAAACATGTTACATTTCCTAGGACATTGTTGGAAGCTGACATGGAAGATCAAATTTTTGGATGCATACCTATAAAATTGAGAAGTTGGGTTATGGAGAGTGAGATGGAGGATAGTTCATGCATGGGTGAAGTGCACAAGTGGGTTATGTGTTGGATCTAAAGAAAGAAGTGTGATTTACTTATTTGATTGGCAAAGAATAGTGAACAAGGTAGTTAGAGGTAAAAATGTATCAAGTCTTATTAATGGTCTACTATGGAACTGTAATCAGACATGTTAGATGTTATCTTAGCATTTAAAAATGTTGTGATCATGTAAGGTAGTGATCCTTCTTGTAAATGGTTGTATCCCTAGTTAAATTTGAGTAATGAGATCTAGGCAGTGAGCCTGAATGCAAGTGTATTCCTAAACTATTGTATGAAGATATTTTCTGTAGAGTATTTTCTTCTGGGATCCATCCCCACTGTGTTTTTTCCCTAATATAATTTCCATGATAAAAATCCATGTGTTATGGTTGTGTGATTTTATGCTTTATGCTCTTGCACGTTATTTCTCATCATAAGCATTAAATGGTTTATAGATCTGAATTCAAAGTTAAAAATTGTTGAAACATTTATTCTATGAGGCCTACCCTAGTCTATCATATCTTAGCACTATTTTTCACTTGTTATGCTCTATAGTTGATACTGATTTTTGATATAGCTGGACTATTGAGACACATATATTTCTTTATGGATTTGTTGAATCCTTTGCTTGTATGCAAACTTGATTATGTAATCAGGGTACCTATGTGATAATCTATGTTAGTGATGCAAATTTCCATTTATGATTTAGTTTTGATGATTCATTATATTGAATTAATATGTAGATGTTATCGTGATGTAAATTGGTTTAGGGAAATCATATTATGCTTATTTAATTAAATGTATATGTTATTTAAATTTCAAAGAGTTATTGTTTAATGCAAGTGTTAGTGCGTGATAAATATATTTATGTTTTATATGATGTTTTATTGGACCTACTGATGTATCCAATAAGTGTATAGGAAAAATTGACCATGGTTCTAAAATAGGGACTCAGAATTGAACCTATGTTAATTCTGTGAATGCTAAGGTTCTGTCTGTACGCAGAGACATGAACCTCATTGTTTAGTATTTTATTCGTGAAAGTAACTTGTTTGATTGTATTAAAATTTAGTAATGTTATTATTATTTAAGTCATGCATTTTCTAATAACTTGTGTCAATTTTGACAAATGTAAGTGCTTATGTGTTGGCATGGCTCGTAAATATAGCTAGGCAGTTGCCTAGTGTAGTACCCAAGCTTACCTTGTGTTAGGAAGCTTCTAGATGGGTCAACTTGAGTTGTAATTCTTGACTTAACTTTGGGTGGAGTTTAGGAGGGTCATTTGGGCTCCCAGAGAGTAACTAGGGTCAAAACTAACTACCCCACTTGGTACCTTAGGGGTTAGGGGTCCTTTTTGGCCCATTAAGATCCTTTAAACTCATTTATGACATCTATAATGTCTCCATTTGAAGAGTGACGAGTTTGGAGAGTTGGAAAACTTTGGTTAAGCCATCCTTTTTTTCCTTGTATGCATTTAAATCCATTTGTGGAGAAGGAATGCAAGTGGGGAGATGGGATGGGCTAGGGTCTCTTCCCCATTAATAATTCCTAATATTTTAGGGAGAAAGCCTTTATAGGGGAGAGTTTAGTGAGAGCTTGGGTTGTTCACCCACTCTCTACCTTTAGAGAAGGTTTAAGTTTAGAAGCATGGTTTTGGAGAAGGAAGAAGGATCGGAAGGAAAAGGTCTTCACAAACCACCATTCATTTTTTCATAGCTTGTATTGAGGTTGGCTTCTTAGTGTAAAGAAGAATAGATGTTGCTTATGCATGTAGATATATTAGAGCTCCATTAATGGAGTATTTTATGTAGTTTTGTTTACTCCATGTAGGTCTTTTTATTTTCATGCTTATGTTGTATTTCAATTTGTTATCAAACTTGTTTTGGGAGTCTTCAAGGCACACTCACCCTTTGGAGGGCAGAGTAACCTTGAAGAGGAGATAGGTTGAAACACCAGGTAGTGTAGATTCTCCCATGTGTAGAGGGATAGACATGGTTGTTTTTGGTCCCCATGATGCCAAGCATGCTTGAGGACACTAGGCGGTCATAAGGAGAAGTTTTGATGGCTGGAGGCCATGGTTTTGCATCTTGAGAAAGTTGGTTTGTTCAAGTTCATGTGTGGCTTGTTTTTAGTATTTTGTGCTTTGGCTTCTCCTCCAAGGCTAGTCCACTATCACCCCACTTTTGGAGAAGGCCTCTTGGAGACCTTCTCTTTATTAAACCATGGAAGGGAATTTTCTTGTTGAGTGTTTAAGTTTTGTGTATACCTGTTTGTATCCTTGTTCAGTTCAGGATCCCTAAGCTCATGGGTGGCCTTGCAAAGGCATAGGTTGGGAGGTGATCCTCCATGGTCAACCTATTACTATCATAGATTTTCAGATGGATCTTGGAGGTCTTATGAGCTTTCTTGAGCTTTTAGTGGCCACCGGAATCAAGCATTCCTTTGTTGTATTCCATCCTTTGAGATGAATATTGTAATTCTTGTTATTTTTAAAGTTTTGAAACATTGTTAAAGCTTGTAAAAGGGATTTTGACATATATTAAAAAGGAAATTTTACTCATACCCATGCAACAATTTATAGACTTTTTGAAAGTTTCAATTTATTGCATGTAAGTATCTTAGATGTAACTAAATGAATTATAATTGTTTAATTCTTCATTTGGTTAAGTTTGCAAATCAATTAAATCTTTGTATAGATTCTAAAGAAAGTATTTAGCTTATGTAAACTACTTTATACTTTAGAGAAATTAAATCTATAACTTAAAAGGGAATAGATGGAAAGAATACATGACTACATACGCTCATTTAAATATAATAGATTAATTAATCTTGGCTATTTTTTTAGCTTATAATACTATTGTAGAGTTTTTTTTTTTAAATTAATTAATTCGTGTATAAAAATAAAGTAGGAGGAGAATATATATATATATATATATATATATATATATATATATATAATCATAAGATCATAGATTTATGAATAGAATAAAATTATGCTTTTAATCTAAAATGTTAATTATTTATTACAGCATCTCTTTTTGGCTATACACACACTCACACGCACACACACACACACACACACACACACATACAAACATATAAAATAAATTAAAACCATACTAAAAAAATAATAAATATCTAAGTTGTGTTTTTTTCTAAAAAAGAACGAGATGCATATATAATTAAAAAGGAAGTTTTGTTTTTTGATAGAGGGTGGGGAGGGTCGAATCCCTACCTCAACCCTTCTATCCTCCTCCACTGTGCGCAAAAGTTGAAACACCACTGTGTACATAGTGGTGTTGTTGTCATCCCACTATGTAAAAACATAGTGGGGTCGACAGTGGCCACCACTATCTAATCATAGTGGTGCATGGTCAAGCCACTGCCCCCACTGCCCTCCCTCCAAACCCTTCATTTGCCTCTCCTTTCTATCATCGCTCATCCCCGTGTGGCTCCCCTTCTCCACCGCGGTCAGCGCCACCGAACAAGCCGACCACCAGCTCTTCCCCCTCTCCTCCATTTTGAATGACATTTCCACCACCCTATGGCCACCAACTCACCTCCTCCTCCCCCTTGCCATTTTTGAAACCCTAACTTTGTGGAAAAACATAGACATATTTAATATAAAACTTGCATTATTAAAGTAATAAAATAAATACTGAGGGAGCAAGTTTAAATTTATGTAACAGAGTAGATTTATATTTATAATATCTAGATTTTATTTTCTTGAAGATTAGATTTTGATAGCTTCCTATGGATTTCAAGTTTAATCCAGTAGAGTTTTTGAGTTGTAAATGTTGAATTTTGGAATTGAATTATCTAGAAGAAAATTATTAACTAAATAGATTAGTATTTGATTAACTCAGGTTAAAATATAATTAAGTTTTAAAATTTGAATTTAATTTCTTTTTGAAGTGGGAGATTGGTATTAACTTAGAATAAGAGATTTAACATTAGTTCATTTTAAAGTATGAGCTTTAAAAGATTTAATGATAGATTAAACATTAAGGTTTAAAATTAATGAAGTTACCCTATTTTGGATTCGTTCATTATTTTTTTATAAATGACATTATATAGTTTGTCTATTAAATATTAACTAAAGGCTTAATGGATTTGACTTATATTAAATGGTATTTCAATTAGATTAAAATATTAAGCTTATTATTTAAAGATTGTAAGGTTGATGCATTTTTTAGATAGTTGTTTAAAAACAATTAGATTAGTAAAAATGACATCATTTGAACATCAATAATATGGCCTAATGAGATTAATTTCTATCTTTGTGAGATTGGTACATTACTCCAAGTAAATTATTTAAATATGATTAAACAAGTAATAATGATTATAATCAACTGAGCAATAATGTAATTGTATTTAGTGAAATTTTAAAGTGGGTTAGTTCAGTGGAGTTTTTACTTTTTAGATTATTACTAAAACCTTTTAAACCCTACTATTTATTCTTTCTTTTGAAGGAAGTTTAGAGATCTTTATGGATTAACTGTCTAGTGGATTAACTCACTCAACCTAGTCAACCGAAGTCATCTCGAACCTATACAAGGTTCTTAACTTGCAACTATAGTGTATCTAGTAATTAATTTAGAGACAAGTGTTTGTATAATGTAGCTACATTTGTCTTGTAGAAAACAATTTTGTAGTTGTGTTTTTCCCAACTTTTGGGCATGACATTTTGGTATCAGAGCGTTGTTTCAATGCTGGAAACCTAAACTACTACAAGATAACTAAAAATTGTCCTTTTGTGTAGGATTCCTCCTATTACGCAACAAGGTTGTAAACATGGACAAGCTCATCAATGTACCCCCTCGATTCATAAGGAATTAAAACTTGAGATAGAGGTTCTCGGGGAAAATCAAGATCCTCCTCCTGAACCACTTCTGAATCCAAATGCATACATATTGATGGCACTACAAAACCTTGTTAGAATTATCCTGGATAGGATGCCTCCATTTTTACAGCCAAATGTATAGCATGATAGAGAAGGATAAGGATCCTCAACCAGAGAATGGAGTAGGAGTCCACCTCCTAGATTTGTTGAGGAACAGGCAGAGCATGAGATTGGTTCCATTGGGGGACCAGAGCCTCCACCTAGGATTGAGGCTTGAAGTTTTGAGAGAGAACCCCCAGATATAGGGGATCAGATTAGAGATTTGATGCGGCTCCAACCACTTCTATTCTTATGATCTACAGATGGGACGGAGGCCGATTCTCAGCTTCTAAGCCTCAAGAGGTTCTTTGGGTTGCGTTCCTATGGGAGAAACCTTAAAGTATGATTTTCTACTCATCTTCTTAGAGAAGGAGCCTCCACTTAGTGGAAACACAAAGAAACTAAGGGGTACCTAGTTATAGATACCCTTACTTGGGATGCTTTCCTTGAGATATTCAAAGCCAGGTATCTCTCAAAATAGTTTAGACAACGTCATATAGATGAATTCCATGATATCCAATAGAGGGGACTCTCAGTAGCCCAGTATGAGGGGAGGCTTATTGATATCCTCCCTTATGTGGAGTGTATGAGGGATGATAAGCTGCAGGTAAATCGATTTATAAAGGCATTGGATTACTATAGCAGGTAAGGTATGCATGGTACTACCAGGAGACTTATGATTCACTGTGGATAGAGCCTTGGTAGCCGAGGAGATAGTGTAGACATCTAAAACTGTCCTTAATTAAATAAATATTTTATTTATTTAATTTTAACATCTTCTATTAGTTGAATAAATATTTTTATTTATTTGATTAATTCATTTAAGCCTTTTCATCTATTATTTAATAAATATTTTTATTTATTTAAATAATTCATTATCCTTTTCTCTCCAAGGTTAAATAAATTTCTATTTATTTAATTAAACCCCTTTTCTTCTATTATTTAAATAAATATTATTATTTATTTAGATAATTCATTAGCCTTTTTTATTTTAAATTAAATAAATTTTATTTATTTGATTTTGAGCCTTTTCCTCTATTTATTAAATAAATATTTTTTGTTTATTTTCAAAATTCATTTCTAGCGAATCATGTGCATTCGCATGGATGAACTCCAAAACTTTGAGCTTGTGACACTTGTCACTGTTCTCTTCATTTGACATTTTAAAAAGTCAACCCCCCTCTCTTTAACCACTTTATCCTAGCCACCCATTTCTTTTGCCTCTTAATCTCCTTCGCTCCCACCAAAACCCTACCTAACCTTTAATCTCAGCCACTCATTTTCCACCTCTTAATCCTAGCCCTTCATTTTCATAGAAAATACATAAAAGGGGGCCTCACTCCTCATTTTGCATGTAGTTAGTGAATTGAGCATTTTGCATACTTGAGCACTTGCACATTTGAGCACTTGAGTGCTTTAATTTTCATGCTAGTTTAGTTTGCATTTCAAATCTAGATATTACATGCTAGGTAATGGAATCAATCTTAGTTTAGTTGATCTTGCATTTTCATTCTAGATTTCTATTGCATTTTCATCTTCATCATGTGAAGCTTGGGGAAATTTCCTCATACTTGTTCTCAATCCCTTCACCATATTCTAGCTTGCATCATAGTGGGATTCATTCCATTGTGTTGGGAGAGCACACCCACAAAATCTCTAAGAGAAAATCAAACAAGTATTAGGTGCACTTGTTTTAGCTCATCAGAGTTTGTAGTGAAAATCTAGTTGTATTTCAAGTTATTTGCATGCTTTTATTTCTTTGTACTTCTTGTATTTACATTTTTTAGCTTGTTGTGCAGTAGCAAGTATTTTCATTGCATACAGATAGTTAGAGGACCACAGGATGTACGAGATAGGTCTCAAAACTATAATTCTGCACCCTAGGCTACAAGATATCAGAGACCGCCACAGAAGGGGAATCAGAGGTACTCTTTGGGGTCATTTAGGACCCCATAGCTGCAACAACCACAACATTCTTAGCATAGCCAGTGATAGAGGCCACCATAGGGACAACAGGGCTCTAAGCCCAAGCTATGGCAGTCACAGGGTCCTAGGAAGGACTAGAGACCTCAAGCACCTTCTACACCTCCAATACAAACTCAGTAGTCCTATACATGTGGGTACTATTGTTCCCTTTTCTTGCTGATACAAAAATACCCCTCTGAGGGTTCGCTCTATTTATCATTATAAATCTTTGGGATCAACGGTGGACATTGATCACCAAACAGTTGTAGTTTACCGTTCATCAAATCAGATTTGCCATTAAAGAATGCAAAAGTATCATTCAACTGATTAACCATATCAATGGTATCTAACACTTTGTCAGGGAAATCATCACTGTAAAGCATGGTTGTTTTCAGTTTATCTAGTACTCTTTCCTTTGATGACCAAAGCTTGAAGGTAGGCTCCAAGAACACCATAGCTTCTGCAGCTATCTTCGA
>MU223849.1:1380647-1401587 GCA_018584345.1 Thuja plicata
TGGAAACTAGGGTTTCTTTGTTCTTTTTTCTAATTACCCTAGCCACTGGGCAATAGTTTTTCGCTAGTTCCCTAATGAGACCAATATCTACATATACATCAGGCACAATCAACTTGGCCATACTCAACTCCCATGGATTGAAAATTGGGACTGGTTTAACCCTACTGTTCTAGAAATAATGAAATAAAGAAATACCAGAGTAATCTGGGGTTACCGGATTTCTACATTGAGACCATTTGTCTGTCCATTCCTCCCAATCCGCGCTGTTTGTGTTCAGAGTCCCAGGCAGCAAATCTACAAATTCTTCTGTGTATTTCTTTAGTGCGACTTCCTTCTTCTTTCCAGACCGTTGTGAGGTGGTAGGAATGATTGCTTGACTCATCTTGCTTCTCTTTTGAATTTTACTGTCTCAGACACAAAGCTTCAGATAAATAAGCTCGTTACTATTCGCAGAAAACCAGAATGCAGAAATGAGAGTTGTACAGAATCCAACTCAATCATTTACACTTATAGCCATTAAGGACTGTGTCTTGTCAACTTGAAAGCCAAATTTCTGCACTTGAACTGTCACAACAATCTCATTCTGTCATTAATGCCATGATCAACTTGCACTGTACATCCTATCTGGAAGAGAGAGTGTACACTTTTTTCCACCTGGCACTCGTCAGCACATTGCACTTTATTCACTTTTAGAAATAGCCTTGCGAGTGAGCGACACATCTTTGTTACCTAACTGGTCGCATACTCGCAGTCTATCCTTGCTCAGCCTTTTATCTTCCGCGAGTAAGCGATGACCTAGCTCTTGACTTAATCTTAAGTCTATCGCGTACTCGCTGTCTGTCATGCTTTGGCTTTTCTTTTCATGCGAGTGAGCGATTCTTTCTTTTGTTACTCATCGCACTCTCGCGAATTCACCTTTTATGTCATCTGACTCTGAGCGACTGAGCGACAATGCATCCTTTCTTCCATCTATTTCTTAATCGCACACTCGCAAGCTTTTTAAAATGCACTTTTTGATTTGGGCGACTGAGCGATGCTTTTCTCCCTTCTGCTCGTCGCATACCCGCGAGCTGATTTCCTTTTGTCCTTAGTGACTGGGCGACTGAGCGACACTCATCTTCTTTAACTCATACTCTATCCAATCACTCACTCGCTCTCCTTTTATTTCTTCTTTCATCTAACGCGTGAGTGAGCGATGTATAGTTCTTTGCTCAGTCGCGGATTCGCGAGCCTAGAAACTCTAATTCATTTTAGACTGCGAGTGCGCGATTGCTTTATATTTCACCTTAGTCGCCCAGTCGCGAGCTATTTTTCTTTCTTCTCTTCTGGTCGGTGACTGAGTGATGACCTTCTCTTTTGGCTCGTCGCATGCTCGCGGGCTCAAAACTTTCATTTCATTACATTTCACGAGTGCGCGAATGTCTCACTTTTTCCCTTATCGCTCACTCGCGAGCTCTTTTCTGATCATCTGCATAGACTAGCGAGTGCACGACATCATTCTTTCTCTGCTCGTCGCATGCTCGCGAGCTGACCTTTCATCACCTCAAAGCTTCAGCGACTGAGTGAGGCGTTAAATGGGTTCTTAGTCGCTCGGTCGCGGACTATCATGAAATGTGAAAAGTACTTGTGCGACTGGGCGATGCAAATTTCATATCCTTGTTTTACATCTTCGTCGCGCAGTCGCTCTACAAAAAACAATATGAGTTAAACCTATGCGAGTAAGCGACAGCTATATGACATGACTTCATCGCGCACTCACGCAACTCGAAACATTGATAGAAAATCTTGAAGCGACTGTGCGACTGCTTAAGTTTTAACAATACTCACTCGGTCGCGGAGCATGAAGTAGATAGCAAAATATTTCAGCAGCTGCGCGATGGACATAACTTTAGCTCATCGCTAACTCGCTGACCTTTGAGTTAACTTCAATAAGGCATCGCGACTGCGCGATTAACCTTTACAAACATAAGACCCACTCACTTGCAGACACATGGTAACTTAACATGGGCTCATCGCGATTGCGCGATACATAATGTTTTTACTCGTCGCCTGCTTGCAAACTTAGCACTTGACTTCAAAAAGCATCGCGAATGCGCAATTTACAACTTTAATACATGAACCCGCTCACTCGCACATAGACCAAAATTTGACACAAACAGCTCGCGATTGCGTGATTCTCTTCACTAACAGCTCGTCGCTGACTCGCACCACTTGAAAACATTGCAACAATACCGATGCGAGTAAGCGACTAAGGTTGAAACATGACCTCAAAAAGTGATTGACTTATTTTGAGCGGTAAAACACAAGATTTGAAAACAAGAAAGCCCGGGAAAAGAATAAGACCAAGGGATTCAAAAAAATTTCAACACAGTGCTAACAGGTACAATGGTTCATCTAGGCCAGTAAGTTCACAGTAATCTAGACCTTCAAGTGTGTAGACTCAGACACGTGGGCCATGTTGCACTTGTGGTGCCATGGGGCACATAGCTAGGGAGTTCCCTCAGGGAGGAAGTCAGTGACCTTTTATGTCTGAGCCTATAGTTGGAGACATGGGCAAGGCCCATAAAGTATTCGCGGTGGTTGATAACTGTCAGGAAGAACATCAGTCCATAGTCATTAAGGCCACAAGTATGACCGAAGGTAGTAGTATTTCTATATCATTTAATACTAGAGCTACTGACTCGTTTATTTCTCCATCGGTTGTGGAGCATTGCGGGCTAGTGGAAGCTAGGCAAGATGTAAGTTGGGAGGTAGAGTTATCCTTAGGAGCTAGAGTTTATGTTACCTCAATGGTTAGAGATTGTTCGATTCATATTGGTGGATTAACCACCATAGTAGACCTTATAGTTACTCCTCTTGGATCCTATGGTCTAGTACTTGGCATGGATTGGCTATGTTCCCACAAGGCCAAGTTAGATTTTTCATTAGAAGAGGATAGAATGTATGGATGATGATGGCATTGCTATAGTAATCTTAGGAATCCATAGAATTGCATCCCTCCATGTGATTTCCACTATGTAGCTTAAGTGATGCATGCATAAGGGATGTCAGTTGTATGCTATCACCATTAGCGATAGATATGATGAGGTGGAGAAGGATCCCTCACTAGATGACCATCCCATTCTACAGGAGTATGCATATCTATTTACATCATAGTTATTTGGTATGCCTCCTCATAGGTCAGTTGACTTTCACATAGATCTTGTACCAGGAGTAGAGCCAGTTTTGAGAGCACCTTATAGGATGAACACTAATAAGCTTAATGAGCTCAAGATACAACTTGAGGAACTATTAGAGAAAGGGAACATTCATAATATTATTTCTCCTTGGGGTGCACCTGTGATCTCCATAAAGAAGAAAGATGGATCTCTTAGGTTGTGTATGGATTACCGTCTGTTGAATAAAGTAACCATCAAGAATTGGTATCCACTTCCTAGGATTGATGACCTGTTTGATTAGATGCAAGGTGTCCGGGTGTTCTCAAAGATAGACCTTAAGTCAGGATATCACCAGTTGAGGATAGTGGATAGTGATATTCACAAGACCACATTCCACACTAGATATGGCCACTATGAGTTCAAGGTTGTTCCATTTGGTCTTAAAAATTCTCCAGCTGTGTTCATGAGTCTCGTGAATGGAGAATTATGTACATTCCTTGATAAGTTTGTAGTGATATTCCTTGGTGATATATTAATATATTCAAAGGATGAGAGAGAGAATGAAGAGAACCTAAGACAAGTCTTGCAGTGCTTAAGGGATAATAAATTGTTTGACAGCTTGTCGAAGTGTGCATTTTTCAGACTAGAGGTCAAGTATTTGGGGACATATAATATCTGGTGACGGGATCTCAGTAGACCCATTAAAGATAGATGCTATTATGGATTGGCCAACACCTACTACTATGAATGAAGTGAGAAGTTTTATGGGTCTAGCTATTTATTACAAATGGCTTGTTGAAGGGTTCTCTTGAGTGGCACACCCCGTCACATCCCTTCAACGAAAGTGGAAGATTTTTTATTGGACTGAGAAGTGTGATACATATTTTCAGGAGCTCAAGAGAGTGCTTACCAGTGCACCCATTCTTTTTGTGCTAGAGCCTTAAGTAGATTTTTTTGTATGCATAGATGCTTCCTTGGAAGGTTTAGGATCAGTCCTTATGCAGGGTGGGTGATTTATAGCCTACGAGTTTAGGAAACTTAAGACTCATGAGCTCAACTACCCTACCCATGATCTTGATCTTGCAGTAGTGGTGCATGCCTTAGTAAGATGGAGACATTTCCTCCTAGGACATTGGTTTGAGATTCATTCACACCATCAGAGTCTTCAGTACATCTTCACTCAGTTAAACCTTAATGCTCGGCAAAGGAGATAGATGGAGTTATTGTGTGAATATGATTTTGATGTTCATTACATCAAGGGGAAAGAGAACGTAGTCACAGATGCCTTGAGTAGGAGACAAAATAATCTTTCTTCTATGTCTACCGGCATAAATTTGAGAGATCACATTCTTCATCACCTATATGAGGATGAGATGTATCTAAAATTTAGGGAGTTGATTCAATCTCAGAGACCCCTTGAGGATAATTTTTCAGAGTATACATTGGAGTCAGATGGACTCTTACATCATAGAGGATGCATTTATATACCTTATTCTAGAGGGTTGCATGAGTTTTTGATGCTAGAAACTCATAGAGCCCCTTATGCAGTGCATCATGGAGTTAAGAAGATGTATGCTGATTTGAGATAATTGAATCATTGGCTAGGCATGAGATTGCAGATTGTTGAGATGGTAGCTAGGAGCCTAGAATAACAAAGGTTGAAGGTGGAGCACTAACATCCATGTGGTATTCTTCAGCCTCATGAGATACCAGTATGGAAGTGGTACGATGTTTCTATGGACTTCATTGTTGGTCTTCCTATGTCATCTCGCCATCATGATACCATCACAGTGATAGTTGAAAAGTTGACCAAAGTAGCTCACTTTTCACCTGTGCATACTACCTTCACTGCACCATCAGTGGCATAAGTGTTCTTGAGAGATAAAATTAGGCTTCATGGCATACCTTGTAAGATTATCTCAGATAGTGATTCTCTCTTCACTTTGTCCTTTTGGAGAGAACTTCAGGCAACTATGAGCACTAGGCTCAATTTCAGCACAAACTACCACCCTGAGATAGATGGATAGACTGAAAGGGTTAATCATGTGTTAGAAGACATTCTACGCATGTATGTGATGGACCATCAGACCTTATGGGAGTAATACCTACACCTAATTAATTTTTCCTATAACAATGGGCATCATACATCCTTAGGCATGCCTCCTTACCAGACCCTTTATGGTGGACCATGTAGGATACCACTCATTTGGGATAGGATCGAGGATAGATTTTCCATTGGTCTTGAGATAGTCAGAGATATGGAGCAGCAAGTAAACTTGATTAGGTAGTGTCTCAGAGAGGCTCAGGATAGACAAAAGAAGTATGTGAATGCGAAGAGGATAGATCAAGCTTACTTAGTTAAAGACAGGGTCTTCTTGAGAGTGTGACTTCATAAGAGTCCAATCCATTTAATGCAAGTGTTAATGCATAATAATTTTTTTTATATTTAATATGATGTTTTATTGGACCTACTAATGTTTGTAATAAGTGTGCAAGAAACATTGACCATGGTTCTAAAATGGGGACTCAGAATTGAACCTATGTGAATTCAATGAATACTAAGGTTTTGTCTGTATGCAGAGAGATGAACCTCGCTGTTTAGTCTTTTATTCATGAAAGTAACTTGTTTGATTGTATTTAAATTTCGTAATGTTATTTCTAATTAAGTCATGCCTTTTGTTAATAATTTTTGTCAATTTTGACAAATGTAAGTGTTTATCTGTTAGCATGGCTAGTAAATGTAACTAGGGGGTTACCTAGTGTAGTACCCAACCTTGGGTTAGGAAGCTTCTAGATGGGTCAACTTGAGTTTTAATTCATGATTTAACTTTGGGTGGAGTTTATGAGGTTCATTTGGTCTCCCAGAGAATAACTAGGGTCAAAAATAACTACCCCACTTGGTACCTTAGCGGTTAGGGGTCCTCTTCAACCCATTTAGAGCCTTTAAAATCATTTATGCCATCCCTAAAGTCTCCATTTTGAAGAGTGACGAGTTTGGAGAGTTACAAAACTTTGGTTAAGCCATCCTTTCTTTCCTTGTATGCATTTAACTTCATTTATGGAGAAGGAATGCAAGTGGGGAGATGAGATGGGTTAGGGTCTCTTCCCCATTAATGATTCCTAATATTTTAGGGAGAAGGCCTTTATAGGGGAGAGTTTAGTGAGAGCTTGGGTTCTTCACCCACTCTCTATCTTTAGAGACAAGTTCAATTTAGAAGCGGGATTTTTGAGAAGGAAGAAAGATTGGAAGGAAAAGGTCTTCACAAACCACCATTCATTTTGATATAGCTTGGATTGAGTTTGGCTTCTTAGTGTAAAGAAGAATAGATGTTTCTTATGCATGTAGATAGATTAGAGCTTCATTAATGAAGTCTTGTATGTAGTTTTGTTTACTCCATGTATGTCTTTATTTTGAGTTCATTCTTATGTTGTATTTCATTTTGTGCTCAAACTTGTTTTGGGAGTCTTCAAGGCACACTCACCCTTGGGAGGGAAGAGTAACCTTGAAGGGGTGATTGGTTGAGACACCAGGTAGTGTAGATTCTCCCATGTGTGGAGGGATGGACATGGTTGTTTTTGGTCCCTATGATGCCAAGCATACCTAAGGGCACTAGGGGGTCATAAGGAGAAGCTTTAATGGCTGGAAGCCGTGGTTTTGCATCTTGAGAAGCTTTGTGAGATTAGTACATTACTCCAAGTATATCATTTAAATATGATTAAACAAGTAATAATTACTATAATCAAGTGAGCAATAATGTAATTGTATTTAGTGAACTTTTTTATTGATGACAATTATTCAATTGTGTATTGTCATTGATGTTACAGATGTATATGCACTTATGTAGTGATGTTACACAAATGTCTATAGTCAAACCAATCACAGTTAGTGTATGCTAAGTGATCTCAGTTTTCTCTAAGCTCAGTCAAGTATTGAAGAAATTTAGTGTTGACCGAGTTCACTTGGGCATTACAGTGTTGGTCAGGCATTGAAGAATTCCAGTGTTGACCGAGTTAAGCAGTTAGTGTCAGCCGACTAACAGATGATTACATTTTATGTTTGATTGGGCATATGAGGCTGACAGATTAAAGTTTTATTATTTAGTTGGAAGGTTATAGAGGCTGACTTAACAAGGTCTATATATATATAAGGTCAATTTTGGATTGAGGAGAATGTTTGAATGTGTGGAAGTAATTGAATTAGTAGATGAACATGATATGAAGAGTAGAGGCAAAATTAGATGGGATTCTAATTGAAGATAGATCATCCAGACAAAATTGCAATAGAACATTTGATCAGTGAGGGTCTAGTTTACAAATAGAGCAAGATCTGAATCAGCAAAGACAATTGCATATACAATCAGGTCAATCCATTGTTACTTTCTAACAAATGTAGCAGTGATTCAAAACTCTTAACAGAGTAGACTTAATACTCTTTTGTAAATCCTCTCATAAGGTGACATTTCTATATTTGAAGTGTTTGAAGACCTCTAACAAGGCCACTCCTTACAGGGTGATTAAATCCTCTAACAGGGTCACACCTAACAGTGTGTTATTGTAACCTTTAATAGGGTTGGCTCCTAACAAGGCTCACTTTAGAAGAGTGAAAATCAGTAACTGGTTGCAATTGGTGGTTTTTCCCATATTGGGTTTCCACATTAAATATTGGTGTTATCTCTTTACATTTTATTTTCTTTAGGGTTTATGTTTATGCAAATTAATTACTAAAGACAATCACAGTTAATATCTTAAGATTTTCTATGTTAACCGAGTGACAATGAAATATCTATGTTGACCGAGCAACAATGACTATTTTGTTTAAGACATCTAAGGGACTTGGATTTGTTTTTGTAGTAATTGATTCACCCCTCCACTCTCAGTTACTCATCTCATTTCCAACAATTGGTATCAGAGCATCAAGTTCTTGCAAGGAAGGTTTAAAGGCCTAAGTTAATGATCAGAGATGTCTTACAGAAGGGAGATCCCCAAGCTTAACAAAGACAACTTTCTAACATGGCAAGAGCTGATGAAGCTACATTTATCTACTATTAGAGATAGTGGTTTGCAATTCCTGGATAACTAATATGTGGAACCACGAGTACCTTTGACTATAGAACAGATGGTGGATAGGAAGAATCATAATATAATGATGATTTATATAGCTTCTTCACTCAGCTACTCAAAATTTGATGAAGTTAAGAACTGCCCTACTGCCTTTGATATGTGGAACAAATTGCATGATATTCATGGAGGAGATTCAAACATAAAGAGAGCCAAAGAAGAAAGTCTCAGAGGTTAGTTCGATATGATGAAAATGAAAGAAGGAAAAAAAACTACAAAATACAGTGATAGAATCAAGAAAAGTGTAAGTGCCATCAGAGCAGAAGGTGGAACAATTGAAGATACTACAGTGGTTAGTAAGGTATTGATAACTTTACATCCTATCTATGCAATTAGAGTTTCAGCTATTCAAGAGATGAGGTGCAGTAACAATATATCTCTAGATGCATTGATTGGAATGCTATCATCATTTGAGCTAGACAATTTTGACAATTATTCTCCTAACACTATCAATCTTGAGTCTGCATTCAAAGCTAAACTAAACCTTGGAAAGAAGGATAGATACTCTAAAAGTAAATAGACTATCAGTGACACTAATGGTGAATCTGATGACGAAGATATGGAAATCGTTGAAGCACTACTTTCAAGGAGAGCTGCAAAAGGAAAAGGACAGTACAAAGGAAGAATACCATTGATTTTCTTTTCATGTAATGAGGTTGTTCACATTGCTGCTAAGTGTCCTAAACAGGATGACAAAGATGAGAGAAAGTTCAACAAATATAAAGGCAATAAATATTTCAACAATTAAAAAAACTACAAGGACAAAGGTAAGAAATCTTGTTATATTGCTAAAGATTTTGATAGTGATGAAGATGAAGAAGAAATGGTTTACATTGCTATTAAGGATGGATCAGATAATGAGGATGATGAAAAGATGGCACTGTTCTCTCATATTAGCAAAAATGACACTTGGATAATTGATAGTGGTTGTTCTCACCACATGGCTGGTGATAAAACAAAATTTGAAACTCTTGAGCACTATGATGGTGGGAGTGTTAGTTTTGGGAATAATGTACCTTTCTATGTGAAGGGTAAAGGTTGTATTTCTCTAATTGAAGGAATAAAATGTGATAATTCTTATTGGGTTGAAGGACTAAGGAGAAATCTACTAAGTGTGGCACAATTGAATAACATTGGTCTCAAGGTAGAATTCATGAATGGTAAGGCCAAGTAAGGCCAAGCTCCTGGATGGTAAAGGAAACCTAGTCAGAAATGGAAAGCAAACAAAAGGTAATCTATTTTATCTTGATCTCAATGAAAGTTCATGTTTTATTGCACAAATAGAAGAAAGTTGGTTATGGCATAAAAGGTTGTTTCATGTGAACTTTGATAACCTGGTTAACATATGCAAGAACAGAAGAGTAAGAGGTATTCCTATTTTAAAGAAACATGAATTAGCAACATGCAAACAATGTCAAATTGGGAAAATGAGAAAATCTAGTTTCAAGAGAAAGAACTATAATACTGAAGAAGTCTTGGAATTGGTACATACTGATCTGTGTGGACCAATTGGAACAACAAGTTACACTGGAGAGAAATTTTTCATTCTATTTGTTGATGATCATTCTAGAATTATGACTGTTATGTTTCTCAGAGAAAAATTAGAAGCTTTTCAAAAATTCAAATGGTACCTTGCCAAAGTTGAAAAGGAAACATGAAAGAAACTGAAATGCCTAAGATCTGATAGAGGAGGAGAATTCATTTCTAATGAATTCAATGAATTTTTCAATGAAAGAGTAATCAATAAAAAAGTTTCTGCCCCTGGTACATCATAGTAAAATGGAATACCAAAAAGAAGTAACAAATCCATCATGGATTGTGCAAGAACCTTAATGATTGTAAAGAATGTTGCTACCAAATACTAGAAAGAAGCCATCAACACTGCAATTCACACCTTGAACAGAGTTCAATTGAAGAAAGGTATTGAGAAGACACCTTTTGAATTATGGTATGGCTATAAACCTAATGTTTGCTATTTCAAAGTATTTGGAAGTAGATGTTACATCTTAAAAGAAGAAAGAAATGGAAAATTTGATGTAAAAAGAGATGAAGGCATATTCCTAGGCTACCCCTGTAAAAGAAAAGCATATAAATGTTTGAATCTTGCTACTCACAAAGCTATAGAAAGTGTGCATGTAAGGATTGATGAGTTTGTAGAAAGATGTGAACAACAAAGAAGTAAAGAGCCTAAGGACTATAGAAATTTTGTGTACTATGAACTTGATACTGTACCTAAAATACAAGCAATGGTAATTAGACAATAATCTTGTCAACCATTGAATTCATCAGTACAAACTGTGTTACAAACTGTGCAACTCGAGCTTCTAGTAGAGAAAACTAAATCTTAGATAGAGAGAATTGAGTCTCAGACAAAGGGATCTGAGTTATAGACAATGAAACCCGAGTCTTAGATAGTGGAACCCGAGTCTCAGACAGTGGAACCCAAGCATAAAATAGAAGAACATGACAAAATATTTGAGCATGGTGAACATAGTGGAGCAAGCCCAGAATCAAGAAGGAAGGATCCTGTACTTTCCATATATGTCAGAAGGCATCATGCACCTGAAAAAACAATTGGAGATCAGACAGAAGGTATAATGACAAGGAACAAAATTGAAGGTACATTTTTTCTTAGTGAAATTGAACCTAGATCTATCAATGATGAAAGTTGGATAGAAGCAATGAATGAAGAAATTGAGCAGATAGAAAAGAACAAGACCTGGACTCTTGTACCTAGACCTAAAGACAAGAATGTAATTGGTACTAAATGGGTTTTTAGAAACAAGATGAATGAAAAAGGTGAAGTTTCTAGAAATAAAGTTAGATTAGTATGCAAAGGCTATGCTCAAGAAGAGGGTATTGATTATGGAGAAACTTTTTCAACTGTTGCAAGACTTGAAGGAGTCAGAACTCTTTTGGCATATGTTGCACACAAAGGATACAAGGTTATCATATGGATGTAAATTCTACATTCTTGAATGGAATCCTAGAAGAGGTAGTCTATATTGAGAAACCTGGAGGCTTTTTAGATCTTAATAAAAGGAATATGGTCTACAAACTGCATAAAGCCTTGTATGGACTGAAAAAATCTCCAAGAGACTTGTATGAAAGACTGCATGGTTATCTAGTAATTATTGGATTTCATAGAACTAATGATAATAGTAGCTTGTACTTAAAAAAAGGCCCTAAAGACAAGATATTATTAGCACAGGTATTTGTTGATGATATATTATTCACTGGATATGATGATTTATGCAAAGCATTCTTTCTTGGAAAGAGGTTAGTCTCCTGGACTAGCAAGAAATAGAACTGCATTTCTCAATCTACAGCAGAGGAAGAGTAAGTTGCTATAGTAGTCAATAGTTCAAATATCATATGGTTCAAACAACTGTTGTCAGGTATGAAGGAAGAAATCAAAGAACCAGTCATTATTTAATGTGAAAACCTAGTGCTATTAACATTTCAAAGAACCCTATGATGCATACAAAGACCAAACATATTGCAATAAAGTATCATTTCTTGAGAGAATTAGTTCAGAACAAAGAAGTAAGATTGGAATATGTGAATACTAAAGAAGAAGTTGCAGACATATTCACCAAGACTTTACCTAAGGATGCATTCATGTATCTCAGAGGAAATCTAGGGGTGATTCCCCTAACTGAGGCTCACTAAAGAACTATTTAGTGATGCATCAACTGAGCTACAAAATAGATCAAATATGTTGATGCAGATGAATCACTACATTCAGGTACATTACAACTTGATGTTAGTGTCTTTGGAATTTTTTATCAAAGAGGGAGAGATTGATGATGTCATAGTGATCATTGAAAGAGGGAGAGATTATTGTATGACAGTTAAGATTACTAATGGAGAGATTGATGAGAGCGGGAGAATTTTATCAGAGACAGAGACAGATGTAAGAGGGAGAATTTTATCTCATTTATTGTTGACAGAAGGAGTCTTATGGATGTTAATCAGAATGAAGCTAAAGACATTAATAAAATTTGATTCATCTTACTTTTTCTCTAAAATTCTTTTGATTATGGCATGTTGTGTTGCCATCAATGCCAAAGAGGGAGATTTTTTATGACAATTATTCAATTGTGTATTGTCATTGATGTTACACATGTATATGCACTTATGTAGTGATGTTACACAAATGTCTACAGAAAAAATGAGCACAGTTAGTGTATGTCAAGTGATCTCAGTGTTCTCCGAGCTCAGTCAGGTATTGAAGAAATTCAATGTTGACCGAGCTCACTCATGCATTATAGTGTTGGTCAGGTGTTGAAGAATTCTAGTGTTGACCGAGTTAAATAGTTAGTGTCAGCCAACTAATAGATGATTACATTTTATGTTTAATTGGGCATATGACACCGACAGATTTGAGTTTTATTATTTAGTTTGAAGGTTATAGAGCCTGACTTGACAAGGTCTATTTTATATATATATATATATATATATATATATATGTATATATATATGGTCAAGTTTGGATTGAGGTGAGTGTGTGAATGTGTGGAAGTAATTGAATTAGTGGATGAACATGATATGAAGAGCATAGGGGAAATCAGATGGGATTCTGATTGAGGATAGTCCATCCCAACAGAGCTGCAATAGAACATTTGATCAATGAGGATTTAGTTTAAAAATAGAGAAAGATCTGAATCAGCAAAGACAGTTGCATATACAATCAGGTTAATCCATTGTTACTTTCTAACAATTGTAGCAATTATTAAAATCTATTAACAGAGTAGACTTAATAGTCTTTTGTAAATCCTCTCACAAGGTGACATTTCTATATTTGAAGTGTTTGGAGACCTCTAACAAGTCCATTCCTTACAGGGTGATTAAATCCTCTAACAGGGTCACACCTAACAGTGTGTTATTGTAACCTTTAACAGGGTTGGCTCCTAATAGGGCTCACTTTAGAAGAGTGAAAATCAGTAACTAGTTGCAATTGGTGGTTTTTCTCATATTAGGTTTCCATGTTAAATCTTGGTGTTATCTGTGTACATTTCATTTGCTTTATGGTTTATGTTTTTGCAAATTAATTAATAAAGACAATCACAGTTAATATCTTAAGATTTGCTATGTTAACCGAGTGACAGTGAAATATATATGTTGATCGAGCAACAATGATTATTTTGTTTAAGACATCTAAGGGACATAGATTTTTTTTTGTATTAACTGATTCACCCCTCCCCTCTCAGTTACTCATCTCATTTCCAACACTTTTTAAGTGGGTTAGTTAATTAGAGAAATTTTTACTTTTTAGATTATTACTGAAACCTCTGAAACCCTAGTGTTTATTCTTTCTTTTGAAGGAAGTTTAGAGATCTTTATGGATTAACTGTCTAGTGGATTAACTCAATCAACCTAGTAAACCAAAGTCATCTCGAGCCTATATAGGGTTCTTAACTTGTAACTGTAGTGTATCTAGTAATTAATTTAGAGACATGTATTTGTATAATGTAGTTATCTTTTTCTTGTAGAAAATTTTTCATAGTTGTGTTTTGCCCAACTTTTGGGCATGACAGATTCACCCCTCCCCCTCTTAGTGTTTACCTCCATCCAACTATATATCTCCTTTAGGAGAGTGGAGGTATGTCAAAAATTATCTCAACATATAATATATTTTATACATCATCCTGGTTATTTTACAAAAATCAGTTCAATCACATTCAAAAACTGATTAGGGATTATCTTTGGTTAGATGGTAGATGAAAAAATAAGACACTCAGTGAATTGGCAAAGGTGCTCTATGAATAAGAAAATTGGGGGGTTGGGTCTCAAAGATCTTATAAATCAAGGCATCTCTTTAGCTACTAAATGGGTTGTCAAGTCTCTTAATGGACAAGAACCTTGGAAAGTCTTGATTAGAAACATTATCTCTAGAGTGTCTCCTTACAAAGGTACCTTTTGGAAATACCTACCTCTTTCACATCTAATTGTTGGATCCTTCCCTGTTAGAGTTTGTGGATACAATGTTTTTGAGGTTATTTGTAAAGGTTGGGAACATGTAAAGGGACACATCGCTCAAAATAAGATAATCTCAATTAATAATCACATGTATGGGGAAAGGTCTATCTAGTGAAACCTCCTCCATAAGGAAAAACCCCTTGCTCAAAATCAAGGGTGTTCAACCAAAAGTTGGATAGTAAAAGGCATTAAATGATTTAAGTATATTATTCAAAATGGACATTTGATTAAATGGGAAGATCTTAAATAGCAAGCACACATCACCAAAACCCAATAGAGAACTTATTTGATCCTCAAGAAGACCTATAAGAAACTTCGCCTACCCAAAAAGTGTACCTTTCATGATGATTATTTTCTTTCCTTCAGGTGTCCTAATGGCACAACCCTTGCAAAGGTTAAAGCTAAATACATTTACTCTTTCTTAATAGATAATAATGATATTCTTATCCATATCAAATATTGTTGGGGGAGATCATGACCTTGAGTGCTGGAAAAAATAGGTTAACCACATCTAGTATACATTGGTGGAACCAAAGAAAAAATTGTCCTTGTGTATGAGGAATCCTTCAACTTGTTGGGAGAAAGCTCAAACATGCAAACATTAGTGGGTTAGCACATAAATCATATCAAAAAAGCATGTAAGAGATCAAGCAAACAACAAAGAACACCAAATAACATTAAATTAAGCTAAAAATAGGTAAACAAATGCACCCTATTTTACTCATTTTGATTTGCTTTTATTGATGGATGTGGGTGTGCTGTCTCAAACACACAAAGTGTAATGGATCCCAATGCAAGATTGTAAAACAAGAAGAAAGATTCAAGAGCTGGTATGAAGAACTAATCTCAAATCTTCTACAAGATGATGATATTCTAATCTAGTTATGAAGATGATATGCATATACTATATTGAAACTAAGATTCATTCACCAATTTAGATCCTAGCATGTGATTTCTAAGTGATTTAAAGCATAAACTAGAAGCATATGAAAACATGAAATTAAGAACTATGAACTTCTAAATGCAAAATAGCATGATAAAAATACAAATTGAGAGATGAAAATATGAGAGGAGAAGGTCTCTATTTATAGAGTTTTTGGAGAGAGGAAGAGGCTTGGATGAAGTGGCACCTATGTGGCATCCACATAAGAGCCACATAAGGGACACGTGGACTTGAAAAGATGGCCAATTTTGAGTCAAAATTGGCATTAATATTGAGTAGCTCAATATTTCAAAAGAGGAGACAAAGTTGTAAGAGAGAATTAAAGAGGAATGGGTTCCCATTTTGGAGAGAATTTCCCCATGTGGGTGAGAATTCCATTAGCCTTAAAAAGGTTAGGAATCACCCATTAAGAATATTTAGAGGACAGTTAGATGTGGAAGCATACTTAGGAAATGAGGTGGTGGGAGTAGGGTAGGAATAGGGTAGGATTAATAGGTTCCTATCTAGGATTTAGGGTATTATTCAAATCAAATTTGAATAAATTATGGTTTAGAAGAATTAGGAAAATGGAGGATTTAATAAATGTAAATTTATTAAAAGGGGAATTTTGTGGAGGCAAATGTATTTAAATAAAATACATTAGAATAGTATTTAAACTATTGATAAATGAAACTATTTAATTGATTGAATTAAATAGTTAGAGGAATAATAGGGAAAATAATATTAATATTTTTGGACGTCTACATTTTTCCCCTCTTTGACGTGGCGTCGCAAGTGACATTTTGTCAAAGAAAATTATTTGCCCCAGAGGAAGAGGGTTTCTAGGAGTCGTGCTGAAGCAACGATGGTATAGGGTTGTTCCCCCTCAAGAGAAGAACACAATGAAGATGATGTTGTGGAATTTTCTTGAAAAAGGACGCAATGGGAGAGAGGAAAGGAAGGAGGGAATAAATAGAAGCCTTCGAAAATGCAACTAAGAATGTAAATATAAATGAAATTAAATGCAGCTAATGAGCATTGGGGATCTATTTGTGTGTAAAAGTGTGGAGAGCACATCTGATTTTGATATTGCAATAGGAGGTATGCATCAAGTGTTAGAAAACATAGATGACAAGATTCCTTTTAGCGTGGAATAGACACTCAAACAAAAGCACACTACAAAAGATGCATGTATCAGTAGCGACTAGTCACAACGCACCAAGATATAGTAGATCGAGGTAGTGGTGAGTAGGTTTGAACAGACACAAAAAGATAAAAATAATAAAGAAGGCCTCATGACCAAGCAGTCATTCGGTCCAAAGTTCTTGCCATGAACAAGATTGATGTGATTAAGGATTGGATAAGCCGATGTTGGAAGGATGCATCCTGACGGGCAAGGATTTGATTTGATTTGATTTGATTTTGATGGAAAGATATTCGCTGGCAAAAGCTGTGAATAGGATGGAGAGCAAGGACAGTCGGTCGCAAAATTGATTTGGTGAAAAATAGTGTTGTAATCGTAGGAGTCAAAATGTTGCTAAAGATCTAGAATAATGCGGAAAGAATGAAGGGTTTATTGCATCATTTTTGAGAATATTTGATGTTTTTGGAATTTTTGGAATTTTTGAATTTTTTAGATTTTTCATGATTTTCAGATGTTTTTGAGATTTTATGTGTATTTCAGCTTTAGAACAGGACGATATATACAAAAATATACACTGGCGGGGGGAAACGGGGGTGGGAAAATTTTTTTAGGGAAAACGGGGGCTATAAGAGGGGCTGGGGGGTTAAAGAAGGTCATTTGTGAATAGTGAATAGTAAAATCTGAGCTCTGGNGGGGGGGTTAAAGAAGGTCATTTGTGAATAGTGAATAGTAAAATCTGAGCTCTGGAGTGAAAAGATGGCCAATGAGAGGATGAAGGGGCAGCTCGGAGAGCGCGTTCGCACACACGGGAGGCTTGCCGAGCAACCGGTACCGATGAGTGGTCTATCCGAGACCTTGCATTTATTGTTATTAAGTCATTTATTGCTTTGGTGGGGGTAGTTAGGGCATTAATGAGGGCAAATTACATTTTGGACCGGAGACATCGGTTTTCGAACCAGCGTCTGCGAGGACGCCGATCCCTGGATCGATGTCTTCGCAAACACCAATCCCTGGATCGACATCTCTGGAGCCGACGGTACTGGACTAGCATCTTCGAAGACCAGACCCAGACCCACATCTTCAAAGATGCCATTCTACGAGAAAACAAGCGGAGACACCGGTGTATGAATTGACATTTTCGGCTGAACCGACGTTTGCACCTAAAAGGGTAAACGCCGAGAGGGAAGGAAACGGAGGGACCCGGCGGGGGCCAGGGATGGAATGACATAAGACCTAGGGACAAGATGCCCCACTTTGGGAAGGGTTAGATTAGGACTAGAAGAACAGGTGACTGACATGGTGGATTTTGAAATTCTTGCAAGAGCAGTTCCCTCCATTGGGATTACAAGAGCATTGGCTTCCTACCATGGAGTTGGAGTCTCAGCTGACGAAGGATGACTGGGGATTGTTAGCTGTGGTTGGGTTAGACTATGTGCCCCATTGGCCTAGGCTACAGGTGCACAATGGGATGATGACCACCCTGATCAAGCAGTGGCATAGTGACACCACCACTTTTCATTTGCCTACTCGAGAGGCAACCATCACACTGGAGGACGTCTAGCAGATTCTACAGATACCTATCTAAGGGATGATTCCTCGATACAGGTTGGAGGATAGCGACCAGAACATGGAGATCATGTTCAGGCGGCCGATGAGGTGGATCCTGACATATCAGGCCTGGATGCCCTGGCAGCCAACAGTCGACAGGCGACTGAGGCAGATAGCTCTATATATTGCTGGACTGATCAAGGGACGCATGTTAGCAGACCTAGCGAGAAATGATTTTGGGATGGGTTGGTCATAGGAGTTAGCTCAGATGCTGGAGGAGGGTACTTCATATTGTTGGGGGTATGTTTTCCTAGGATAACTATACCATGATTTACACATGGTTGCATACCGCGAGGCACGCAACATGGGGACTGGGGTGACCTTGCTGTTAGTATGGGCGTGGGAGCACATTGCAGTGTTTTGATCGATGAGGGTGAGGGAGTCATGCCTTCCTGGGGAGCCCTATGCCTGTAGATACAGGCTCCCTCTGAGATATACCTGCGTTGGCCAGACTAGATACTGGAGATGACTCCTAGATGAGGTACAAGTTTTCTGCTAGAACCCGTATAGGCTATGCAAGCCATGGGGGGCTATGGACTGGGTAGCAGGAGTGGAGGATAGATTTGAGGACTTTTTATACCTCTCATACATTCAGACTGATTGCTTTCTACTAGGAAGGACCATCCACCAGATAGAGCGGTATAGACTGTCCAAGGTCATGCAGTAGTTTGGACTGCAACAGGGAGTGGTGGCAGAGGATGCCTTACATCCTCATGTCACCAGGGAGGTAGGTACATGGGGGAGATACACAGATTCTCTCACAGTGACGGCATCCTAGAGGGATATGGTACGGCTAGATTTTGTGGCATGGCCAAATATTACAGATGCGGGGATGACCCCAGAGTACACAGCATGGTGGGATGCACACACACCCGTTAGACTAACCGACCCAGCTCAGGTGGCTACTCATGAGTAGCCAATAGGGGATCTAGACATGGATGATGGTACAGAGACTGGGGACGCCCTAGAGACCTTAGCAGTAGGTCAAAGGAGGAGGCTGCAGAGACGAGTGAGACCTCTCACAGGGGCACAAGTACAAGACTAGGTGCCACAAGGACCCCTAGTACCACCATAGGTTCAGGTGTAGGCATAGGTACAGGAATAGGCACCACCAGTGCCACCATAGGTACAAGGGCCACAAGGGCCACCTACAAAGTACATTGCATAGGAGACATATGATACTGTCATCATAGAGCAAGAAAGCCTTTAGATGGAGTGCACCAGACTGCAAGGTTTACTGTACATGGTGGTGGTGTCTGATGTGAGCTTACATGTAGAGATAGCACGAATACAGGGATTATTGACGGTGGAGACAACACAAGTGGACAGGACAAAGGGTGCACTGGACACCTTACAGGGCCGAGTGGATTCAGGGGAGTTTGTGATGGTGGACCTGACTCAGGATGCAAGAGACCTATGTGCCAAGATAGACACACTTACATGCCAGCTAGATATGCTAACCCTGCAGATGGAGCAGGCGACGGAGCATATTTCTACATTGACCTCAGAGAGGGATGCAACACTGCAATAGTCAGAGGGATATAGGGCTAAGCATGACATCACCTGACAGGTAGCAGTAGCAGGTGGGGTAGGATAGGTGGTGGCAGAGGTGTTCACAGCTCATAGAGATGTGAACAGGGAAGGCAGGGAGGCATTCCACTACAGAGCACTTTATCATCAACTAGTTCCTGAGGGACAGAGACGAGACTACTCAGAGAGGTCACGTTCTCAGAGAATAGTGTAGACATCAGCATCATAGGGATCAGTGGGGATGCCACCACGTCCACCACCAGGGCAAGGAGGTGGGCCATCATAGCCACCAGTATGACTCATCAAAGGATTTGATGACACACAGTTTTGTATTTTTTAGATTATACATGTATATTGGCACTGAGGTGCACATGATGTATTTTTATTGACAGACAGTGATATATATATATATATATGATGGGGACTCTATTGATGCTTATGATGTATGATTTATATGATGTGTTGATGCATACTATTTTATGATTACTGACATGTGATGCTTGCAAGATGTGATGCATATGAATGACTTTATTATGTATATATGATGTATGACTTATGCAGGATGGATGATGCTTATATGTATATGATGTACTGACGTGTGTGGATGCAGAATGTGATGTGTTTTTATGATGTATGCAAGATATATGTTGATGTTTTTATGAATATGTATATGAATGCCAAATTAATCTAAATGGTATTTTAACAATGCAAGACTAAAACGAATCTAAATGAATTGATTATGCAAATGGTATATGAATCTAAATGTTGTAAAATGTTAGATGAACCTAAATGGATGAATTATGCAAGATGAATTAACAATGTAAGATAATGAACCTAAAATGGATGATTAATGCAAGATGAATTAAGATGAATGTGAAATGAATGTGCAAATGACTGAACAATGAAATCTAAATGAATCTAAAGATTAAAATGACTTAATTATGCAAGATGTACATGTTTTTAACAATTCAAGACTAAAATGAATCTAAAATGGATTAAAAATGCAAGATGAATTAACAATGCACCTAAAATGAATTTAACAATGTAAGATGCCTTAAATGATCTTAAAATGAATATAACAATGCAAGATGCCTTAAATGATCTTAAAATGAATCTATTAATGCAAGATGCCTTAAATGATCTTAAAATGAATCTAACAATGAAAGATGCCTTAAATGATCTTAAAATGAATCTAACAATGTAAGATAAAATGAATCTAAAATGAATTGATTATGCAAGTTAAATAATGGGTTAATAATGCAAAGTTCTAAAATGATACTAACTATTGACATGATGATTAATGCAATTTGATGAACAATATGACCTGAATGATGAATCTAATGCAATCTAATGATGATTCTAAAATGATGAATAATGTGACTGAATCTTAATGATAGATGCAATAATGGTACTAGAGGCAATGGATGAAATGGATGCAATGGGTGCAAATGGAACTCACCTATATATATATATATATA
>MU223849.1:1422843-1469401 GCA_018584345.1 Thuja plicata
CGGTGAGTATTTTATCCCTTGTGCATTTATTTCTCATCATTAATACTTTTGAATTCAATTGATTTTATGATTTTTTATAACTGTGTCGCAATGCCTCTCAGAGATCCAGTAGAGCATAGCGATCTCAGAGTAGTGGCTCAGAGTAGTGGTGTGGTTAGAGATCCTTTGCAGCAGCAAAGGGCAAGACCTGATATGCCACCCCCTCGTCCACCTAGTGGCGAGGGTGGGGGTAGCACCTATTAATTATTTTTGTATCATTTGTACCACTATGTACCTTGTTTTACCATTTTTGTATCAATTCTGTACTGATTTTGTATTGATGATATACTGATATTTATAGACATTTATGTTGATCACCTTTATGTAAGAATTGCGACCGTCCATTGTACTCAGACATATGATATATGAGATGCTCTATTTATGATATGATTCTATATGATGTGCAGCTTATTTCTATATGCTTTGTATATGTTGATGGACTTGATGACATGCTTTATGGTTATATGCATTTTATGTGATTCTAATATGCAGAATTTTAAATGTATGATATTTTCTTTCCTATGATACTGACATATGTATGCAGTATGGATTTTGTGATGGATGCATATCTATATGATCTATTGATGATGTATGCATGTTCTCATTTTCTTTTCTTTATGCAATAAATGAATGCAAACCTAAAATGTATCGTATGTCTGAGTAAATTCATATGTTAGTTAGAAGAAAGTTAGTGTGAGATTGGTTGTGATAGGAAGGGACCAAATGAAAGACATGAGTGATGAAACCAAGTCGCTGCCATGTTTTCCAATTTTGTTCATCATTTCACCTTATTATGAAAAGGAAGAGACTCAAATGCACCTAGATATTGACCATCTGGATACCGCTATAATCTCTGATAAATCAGAAGTAGAGAAATTGAAAAGAAAGAAAACCAAATGCACCCAGATATTGACCATTTGGACACCACTGCGATCTCTTATAACAAGAAAGAGAACCAAATTTTCCCATTTACTGACCATCTATATACCACTATGAGTTTTTATAATAAAAATTAAATAACCAAAAAAGAAAACCAAATGCACCCAGATATTGACCATCTAGATACCGCTATGATTTATTGATAAAAACAAGTAGATAATAGATAAGGATTTCTTAATTCTTTTCCAGGGGTTAGCTCGAATTGTGGAACTGCATGGCTCTCAAATATGTGATAGCTCCTACTGCATTTATCCTAAATCATCATTGCCCCATAATCGAATTAAAATAGTCAACAAACAACAATTAAAGAAAACAAGATCATGATCCATCATAGCTACTCTCATCACTCAGTGGTATCCTTAAGTAGCGTAAGAACATAATCGTGAAAGATAAATTGACAAATGGCTAACATGACTGACCTAGTCAATAGTTTATTGATCCTTGATTTTCTTGATTTTGATGGTTGATTGTGTCTGGTTTCAAGAATGGATGACTCATTTGTCTAGTTTTTAGTATATTTGTCACTGTGTAAGACAATTTATAGTTTGATTAATGATTGGTTGAATCATTTGATTTAATGACAGATTGGATTGCTGATAAAGTTGAGTCATATGAGTCCATTGTCGATTTGTGAAGCTCGTAGTTTTGACATTTGATTGATTGTTTGATTGTCATTCGCTTGTTGATAACAGAGATGATTTATTGCTGAGATTTTGTAATATTTGAATTATTTTTTATGATGATTAATTTTTTCAGGACATTTTGCACTTTTTAGGATTTTTGATGACCTTTTAAGATTTTTTAGATTTTTTCAGGACTTTTTAGAATTGCCCCTAGTCTGGTGAACCATTAAAAACCATGGATAAGTGTGATGCTCAAAGGGGATTGTTCTTCTAAAAATAATCTTGCATGTGGACAGTACAAGCTTTAATCTTTTGGAGTTCATTGATGGCGAAGCGAGATTTTAACACTTGGCGTGTGTTTACTAAGTTTTCACTAAGGTATCTACCCAATAGTGCATGTTTGCCAGGTTTTTGTTGATAGAGAAATTGTGTTTCTCTTTACTTTTTGAATTTTTTTTATTGTCGCCAAGGCGCCTGTTTGCCAAGTTTTCACCAAGATAACCCTTTATATTTTTTTTTATTTTTTTGTATTTTTTGGATTATAGGTATGTTCCCTTGACATTGATGAATTAAAAGGTTCAAACGTAGAACCTTTTAAGGTGCATGTTGTTGATATGACCAGGGATTTGATCTCCTTGTTGATATGCCCCATTGTTACATGATGTTATGATGACGTACAAACCTAGCCAGCTAGGCACAAACTTTCCCAATTTAACCCTTTCTGCTTAGTTCTTTTGATTCTTCATGAGGACAAGATCTCCTACCTCAAAGGTTCATGGTCTAATCTTCTTGTAATAATTTCTTCTAATTTGATTTTGATAGCCTTGTAAGTGATTGAGTACATTTTGTCATCTCTCATCCAACAGTTCCAGTTCTTTGAGTCTAGCTACTCTATAGTCTTCATATGAAATGATGTTCTTTAGTGAGATTCTAAGGGAGGGGATTTAAACTTCAAGGGTTAGGACTGCCTCTGATCCATATACCAGGGAAAATGGATTTTCTCTTGTAGGTGTTCTCACATTGGTTATATATGCCCATATTGTAGGAATGAACTACAAATGTCAGTCTCGTCTAGATTCATTGACTATTTTCTTTAATATCTTTAGGATGGTTTTGTTAGTGGATTCATCTTGACCATTCCCTTGGGGATAGTAGAACAAAGAGAATCCTTGCTTTATCTAGAACTTCTCTCAGAGATCTTCAACACCTTGATTTTGAAAAGGTGTACCATGATCTACGAGTATGATTTGAGGGATTCCATATTGACAGATGATGTTGTTCGGTATGAACATGGAGATTATCTTACTCGTGATGTATGTGAGAGGAATTTCTTCCACCCATTTGGTAAAGTACTAGGTCATTGCAATGATGTACTTGTAACCATTAGAAGATGTTGGTGTAATCTTTCCCACTAAGTCAAATCCCCATATTGAAAAAGCCATGGTGAAGTGATGGGGTTGAGATCTTGAGTTGGTGCATGAATAAGATCTCCATGAATTTGACGTTGTCAGCACCTTTGCACATATTTGTTAGCATTTGTCTCTTATGGGCCAGTAGTATCCCATTCTAATGATCTTCTTTTCCAAACTATTGCCACCTGTGTGGGCCCCATAAATTTTCTCATGTACCTTGTACAAGGCTCTCTGGGATTTTGTGGAAGTGAGACATCATAAAAGCATTCCATCTAGACTTCACCTATATAGAGTATTAGCGAGAAAGGTGTACCTAGAGGCTCATAAGATGAGGGACTTCTTTTTATTTCTAGATAGGTCAGGTGGTAGGGTAGTGTTTTGGAGGTAATTATATATGTCATGCTACCAAGGGGACTCAGGACCAACAAGGACGCACGTTGACTCTATTATCAGAGATTTATGTGATGGTATCATTAGTTGTTCTAACAGAAATTGGAATCTAGTTTCATTACCCAGCATGTGGATCAAGGATGCTATAGTAGCCATCACATCTGCTGCTTTGTTTTGAACCCTTGGAGCCTTCTCAAATACAATGAAATGAAAAGAAACCTACATCTTGTCCATCATCTCTCTATATGGGATCATTTTTTCATCTTTTGTCATGTAGTCATTGTTGACTTGACTGGTGAATAATTGGGAATCACCATAACCTCTTAGGTTCTTTATCCTCCATTGTATAGTTGTCTTCAATCTGATGACCATAGCTTCATACACAACTATGTTGTTTGTAAATGGAAATTTGAGTCAGAAAGACTTAGGAATTGCATCATTATGTGGAGTAATGAGTTCTATCCCTGCTCCTACACCATGATTTGTGTATGACCTATCAAAGAATAATTTCCAAACCTCTATTGTTGGTTGTACTGTGAGGATTGATTCATCTGGAAATTAGGACACTGTAGGCTGATGATCTTGTATTGGTGCCTCTTCTAGTTGATCCGCTATTACTTTCCCTTTGATATCCTTTTGATCCATGTACTCTATGTAAAATCCACTTAAGATCATGACCCACTTGGTGAGTCATCTTGCTAAGGCTGCTTTACTCAACAAGTACTTTAATGGATCTATGTGTGCTATGAGTCTTTTTATGACTTAGCATGTAATGTCTTAAATCTTGGGAAGCAAAGACAACTACCATACATGACTTTTCAATTGTTGAATAATTGATCTTGTAGCACACCAGTGTTCTTCTGAGGTAGTAAATGGCTCTTTCCTTGCCCTAGTCATTATGTTGTGCCAACAGAAAACCTAGTGTTGACTCTATTATTGAGATATATAAGAGGAGTGGCCTGCCTAGAATGGGTGGCACCAATATGGGGGACTTCAATAGATAATCCTTGAAGCTTTGAAATTATTTCTTGCATATTCTGTCTATATGAAGATCACATCCTTATGCAGTAGGTGTTTGAATGGGTGACACTTGTCTGCTAGTTGGGCGATGAATCACCTAATAGATTGTAGTATGCCTTGTAGACCTTATAGTTGCCTCAAATTTGTTGGTAATGGCATGTCAAGGATGGCCTTGACCTTTTCTAGGTCCACTTTGATTCCTCTATGTGATACAATGAATCCAAGGATCTTTCTAGCAATAACTTTAAAAGAAAACTTCTTTGGATTGAGTCTGACCTTGTACTCCTGCATTTGATCAAATATCGAACCCAAAAGTTGTAAGTGATTTTCCCTGAGCATTGATTTGGCTAGTATGTCATCAACATAGTCTTCCATTGTTTTATGAATTAGATCAGGAAAGATCATGGTCATTTGATGCAGGAGCATCTTGGGTCCTTGGCAATCCTACTCAACCAAAAAGATGTTTTCTTTTTCTTTGTAGTTTGTCTTCTATTGCTCGAGTTCTTTCTTTACCGACAGATCTCGGTGATCTCTTTATCGACAGGTTTTCTGATGCTCGAGTATGCTCTTACCAACGGTTGCTGATTTTTCGATGATCATCTTCCAGAGAAGTTTATCCTGATTTGGCCGACTTCTATATTTAATTTTTATTGCTGAGTTAATGTGAGGTCTCTCATTGGGATCTGTGTGGACCTAAATCTAGGTCTCTATTAGGAATTTGAGTGTCGAGCTCTTTGGTGGACTATTGTATATATTTGTTTCTATGTTCTTAGTTTTAGGAGTGCTTAGAGAATTTCTTAGAGCATGATGGAATGGATAAAAGATTGAGACTTGAATTATCTATAAGCAGGTCTATGACCTCACATGTATGAAGATCTCTTTATAATTCATTGAATATCTGGATGAAATCAAGAAGGCCTTACAGCACGACATGTAATGATTTTGATCAATTAATGATAAAGGATCTCTATTCTTTCTTCTCTCACTGTGTGGTGTTTGGCTTCCGTGTTGTCTCTACAAGGTGGTTTGGTACTTGGGAGTTCCTTTGGCCCCATCTCCTTACCCACCTTGCATCATCATTGCCCTTTGATAAGTTACACCTGCATTTTTTAGGCCAAATGGCATCATCTTCCAGTAGTAAGTTCCCCAGGCACATGTGAATTTTGTCTTGTGTTGGTCCTCTAGCGCAATCTTGAGTTGGTTATATCCAAAGAAACCATCCATGAGTGACAAAATTTGGTGCCCTGTTGTCAGGTCAACTATCTTGTCAGTGTTTGGTAGAGGAAAATCATCCTTGGAACAAGCTTTGTTCAAATCTCTAAAATTTGTGATATACGGATCTGACCATTGTGTTTTGTTACTGGAACTAGATTAGATATCCAATCCACAAATGGAATTGGTCTTATGAAACCTACATCTAAGAGTTTCTTCAATTCTATTTTGACAAGTAAAGCGATGTGCAAATGCATATTTCTCAAAATTTGTTTAATAAGTTTTGCATTTGGCAACAATGACAAATGATGTAGCACTAGCTCGGGATCTAAACCTGGCATGTGTGTGTAAGACCATGCAAATTTGATTTTTGTTTCTTTGAAGAAACAAATGAATAATTCACTTTCCTTAGGTGTAAGATATTTGTCCAAATAGATATGTTTAGCATTATTTTCATCCCCTATATTGACTTCCTATATTTCTTCTGCTAGTAACACTGACTTTTCTTCTATTAAGGGGAGGAGTTCCATCTTTCCATCCTCTAGCGCCTTAGTGAGGTTTTCACCAGAAGATATGTTTTATGGTCATAAAGCACCTTGTATTTTTCACTTACTGAATATTCTTTTTTTATTTTTCTTTTTCTTTTGTGACTAGAAAGAGGAGACTTCTCCCCAAAGTATGTTGATATGTTCAAGTTAAAATAGAATCCTTCTTTATGGTCTCCTGAGGGTATGACTTCTCAAAGTCCCATGAATTCTGAAATGGCTTCATCATTCTCAAAAAGATCTATATCAATTTTTCCTTCTTTGTCCCATTCTATGAGTTTAGGGTAGACTAGACAAAGGTCCACGTGGGGGGATGACTCTGCTTTGGTGAATGGAACTGCAGTGATAGTTCTGAAAAACTCAAAATGGGATGTGGATGCACCACCTAATGGATTGAAATTGATATGTTTATCAATACAGGGTTGGTCTTCTATGGTCATTTGGTCAAACATTTCATCATGGTGTATGGTACTTACGGACTGAGGGGAATAGTCAGGGATGGGCAACTCAGAATTAAGGAGGGATAACCACTCGTACTCATGGGATCAGTCATGCTAGAATGCTCATTTGATGTCTCACCTTCCACATCATCCTAGATAGTCTGATTAAGCTTCAATTAGGAATTAGAGGATTCCACTTCCAATTGAAATAATTGCTAGAGTATACTATTGATTAGGGCATGTTCCAAATTTTTCCCTTGATTTAAAACTGCAATTTTTTCCTAGTCTACGGGTATTCTCATATGGTTGTATCAGTTCCAATTTTCCCATAGCCTAGCCCTCTTTTGTTTCTTTGGGTTGGCGGTAAAGACATTTCCATTAAGCCTTGTTGTCTTTCCCCCAGACCAGTCTTACCATCATATCCAAATTTCTATAGCATAGTGAAACCAACTCCATATTGTGACAAAGGTATTTGTTCTTGAGGTGTCTCTTGAGATTATTTATACAACCAAGTGTTGATGTCCAGATTGAAGGGTTTTTCTTCACCTATGTCTCCCCATTTGACAAATGTGGTTGGTGGACACTTGAATAACATTGGTTCTAGAGTTTCATGGGTTTCCACCGGTCGAGGCATGCCATATGATCTGGTATTTTGAGGCATGTTGGTGATGGTAAAAGCTTCCTCATAGATATACTCACCACACCCTTTGTCTTTGATTGATATAACCTGCCTTCCGTGGTATGTCTTTAGGAATGGAATAAGAGGACGAAGGAATGATTGCTTCCTGATTTGAAGGCACTTGATTACCTATACTGCTTCTTATAGTGTTGCAATATTGGAATGGGTTGGGATCTCCTTCAATGATTATCTCTGCTTCTTGGAATGGGAATTTGATGCACTGGTGATAATTTGAAGGGATAGCTTGAATTTCATGTATCCACGGCCTCCTAGGCAAAATTTTATATCCCAAATCAAGGTCTCAGATTTGAAAGGAAGTGTTCTTTATGACTGGTCCTATCATGACTGGTATAATGAGGATACCTTTTTATGATCTTTACTCCTCGTCATATGCCCTGATATTTATCCTCATGGTGACATCAATTCTAGATTCTCAATAGCCCAAGGTTTTTTCACTTTAAGAGTACATATGTTTAACCCAGCCCTGCCATCAATGCAGACTCTTCAGATTGTGTGTTTATGCACTTGGATAAGAAGATGCAAGGGATCATTATGTAGAGGCTTGTGCGGTGGCACATAGTGGTCTATAAATTTAGTGTTGTTGCTGGCAGTGATATAGTTGACCATGGTTTGAAAATTCTTTGGATTTATGTACCGTGGGACTACTATATTTTGAAGGGGTTGATCCAGATCTTGCTTATGCTACAGGGATATGCATAATAGGTCAAACATGGAGATCTGGGAAGGTGTGCACTTTAGATGATCCACTAAACTGGTTTGTGGATTGGAAGTTTTTGTGGGATTAGCTAGTGTAGTTGAGGTGGAAGGCATTCTTTGCAAAACAACCTTAGAACATCATGTTGTGACAATGCATTTGGCATTCGTATCTCTGATAGTAATTGTACCAACTTGTCTATCTAAAGGATTTATGCAATTTATGGTTCTATCAGAGTTAGCATAGGTATAGTTCACTTTATTATACTATCCACTAGACATAGAGGCTTTCCCCTTATTATGATCATGAAATGTATGAAGATAGTGTGATCGGTTGTACCCGTGGATTGGGTATTTTTTACATCAATTATCCCTTGGTCGATTAGATCTTGTATGGCATTTTTCAATTGGCAGCAGTTGGATGTCTTGTGTCCTTTCACCTGATGATATTCACAAAAGTCATTTTCTTTCCACCACTTGGGTTTCACAACACCATGTTTGTACTCTCTGATTTTTGGTAGAGTGATATTAGTGGTTTGAATCAACTTTTTCAATGCTAACTCTATCGACTCTCCTAATGATGTGCAGTCACATTTAGGAAACAAAAACCTTTGTGGGCATTGCACATTGGGTTGGTTGTTGGACATGACTTCTACTTCAATAGTGGGTGTTTGAATTTGAGTATTCACCTACTGAGTGTGCACCATGGGTTTTTGATTCATCATGAGTGCTCCTTGTAGTGAAACCTTGGGCTGAGCATAGTTGACTATTTTGATGTCAATGACACCATCGTTGGTGACATTCTTGTTCTTATTCCACCATTTGACCTTATCAATTACATTTTTGTTCATGTTCATTTGAGTAGGATCTGCAAGGATTCCTCTCTTCACCAAGTTTTTCTCACATCAAACTCCTCATTCTATGAGTTGCTTGAAATTTGGAGTGAGTTGCAGCTTTGTTGTGAATGACATATCTGGGATCAAATTGTCAACAAACATGACTATTAGGTCTTGTTCAAGCACATCATATGTTATTCTAGTTTTAGTGTTCCTCCATATTTGTAAGATTTTAACAAAGGATTCTCCATCTTTTTGCTTAATATCACAGAGGTCCTTGATACTAACCGTTTATTCGATGTTATGATGGAAGTGATCAATAAACTTTTTGGCCAATTCTCCCTAAGAATAAATTCCATGGGGTAGTTGTGAGAACCATTCCATTACTGGTCCGGCTAGACTCTATGGAAACAGTCACATTAGGTAAGTTTCATCGTGTGTGACTTCGATGCAGCTAGAAAAGAATTAGTTGATATTCTCTATAGGATTGGTATTGCCTCTGTATTTATAAAAATTGGGTACCGAGAAGTGAGTGAGAAACAAAGACATGTGCAATGAGTGATCAAATGGGTATGGGTACAAGTCCTCTACATTGCAAGACTTGGTCTGTCCCTGATTTTGCATGTCCATCATTTACGTTTCTATATTTTGTACTTGTTGTATCAACATGTCTGTTGGAGATTAAGGAACATTCCTGGCATTGAATCTTTGTGTCATGGTAGGTATAAGGCTTCACCTTTGTGTTCCTTGCATTGGGAAATATGATCTCCTTGGGACTTGGTATATATTTTCCAGTGTGTGATTCTGATATTGGGGAATCTGATTGATCCAAGGTTGTGGTTGTTGTTGTTGTTGGGATCTATATTGGAATAAATGTGTAGCCTTTGGTGGATGCTGACTGAATGTTGGACCTACAGAGATTGATTTGTGTGGAAGCAAAGTATTAAGTCCAAAGCTAGTAGGGATAGGCTGCAGTGTCTGAGTAGTCACAAATGGGTTATTGCTCAT
The DNA here is from genome assembly GCA_018584345.1 of Thuja plicata. NCBI lineage: Eukaryota > Viridiplantae > Streptophyta > Pinopsida > Cupressales > Cupressaceae > Thuja > Thuja plicata. The sequence continues at coordinate 1,432,701 of MU223849.1, forward strand.
TTGTGGAATTGATGACGCAACTTGAGCATGTGATGTAAAATTCCATGATTTTGATTCTTGAGACAAACTGGTAACCATGGGTGCACTCAGTTGGGATCCCATCACGTTTTGGGTGGATGATGTACTAGCTTGATTGGAAGAGGTAGTTTGGGTTGGCACAGTCTACGCTGATGTCGTGGTTGTTGATGATGGTAGAGATAAGACTTGAGACACCACAAGTTCCATTTGAGAGGTTTGAGTTGTGATTTTTCCTACTAGTGGATTTTCAGGCCATATCGTTGACACATTAAATTCAGTGAGGAGCTTGACTCCCTTTTTTATCAACATGGCTAGAAATCTTCCAGGGTTTCTTTCCACAATAGCATCAAAAACTTGCGTACAATAATCATCTTTCTCTATGTATTTGAGATATTCCTCTATGACATATTGAAATATAGATGGTCTACTGGAACCTTGAGGAATAGTAGGTGCATTCTCAATGTAGAGAGTATATCAATGTTTGTGAATGGGTAGTCCTCTTACTCTTTCTTCCACTGGGAAAATTGGTCAATATAGGATTCATTGGGTTGGGTAATAGCCTTCAACCTAGTATAAGGTCCTCCATAGGGTGTGAAAGACATGGTGCTATCAGATTTTTTAACTAAACTAAGTGATAAAGAAAATAAAAATGGATAACCTCTCGAGGAGAGTCCGAGTACCTATTTTGACAAGGGTAATTCTAGGAACAAATATTGAATTCTCTTGATCTCAGGGATCGATGATGTAATATTTTAATTCTGACTCTTTCCATAGATGAGAAAAATTCGTTGATAAATATTTTATGAAGCTGAGATAATGGGATCAAGATAATCTAATCTAAACTTTTATACTATCAATGGTAAACAATAGTCCAATTGTCAAAGAGAGATGATCCTAGATGATTTGAGATTCACATAGATTCTTAATTATTTCTTGGGATGTGTACACTAACCTTTCACACAAAATGGGGAATCTCTTCCAAGGTTTTATACTGATAAAATGCAGAGTGCTGACAGAGGAATCCAAATTTTATGATAGAATAAATGTACAGGTCTATAGGTCGATTGTGGCAAAATTCAACTGATTATGGTAGAATGCAGGATCGATTGTGGTAAAATTTCAATGATTATGGAAATAAAATGATCAATTACAACAATATAGGGCTCAATTGCGATAAACTTTCATTAATTGTGGCAAAATTCTATCAATTGTGGCAAAGTGCGACAGTCTTGAAAAATGGTAGCAGTTTGGGAGTATGTCTGATAAAATGATCTCTTTGGAATATTAATGTGATTCTAGAACATATTTTCGTTGATACCCTAGACTTTGAACATGTTTGACTCATTTTAACAGTGTGAGATGTAGGTTTTACATTTTTGAGAACTGATCACACAAGCAAGCACAATAGACACAATGTTTTGAAGATCCAAGAATAAAAAGTGTATGTTCTACAACTTTTGCAAGTTGCAATATTTTCACATGGTTGAAACAAAGATAGTCAGGTTAATCTAGGTCAACTGGATTCAAATGCAATATTATAGGCCCAATGCTTTTTATGTTCGTCAGCTCACACAATAATAGTAATGCTACTAGGACATGAAGATCCATGACATAGGTGCTTGTGTTTTTTCCTTTGCCAAATATTGTTGTCGTGCTAATGAAGATCTCTTTCATCAACACAATATCCTGGAACACATATGTTGGGAATCTTGGGGGGAAATTATGCAACCCCTTGCACTATAATAAGACACTTATTTTGAGGTAAAATGGGTAGGTCTTTAATTAATGGTTTGTAGTAAGTTCCATAGATTTTATCCAATCGGTTTGTACGTGTGTGACTCACTTAAGAGCCTAGTTGACCATGATGGCTACTTAGGGATACATCACCCGATCTAAGCTATCATCAACACACCTCGCCCAAGCTTGGCTAGATATAAAATGGAGTTTTATCTTGCATCTTGTTTATATACTGATTGGAAGGGTTACCGGTTTAAGGTCATCCTCTAAGAAAGAAGCACTTTCCCCAGACAAGCCTTTCTAAAAAAGTACAAAGGTTGTTAATCTAACAGATTGTGCAAGTGAACCAAAGACTCAAGACATAAGTTTAATCAATTAAGCACCAAAAATATCAAGTGTGAACTAAGCTAATTATCCATACATGCACGTGAATTCAATTTTAAGCCCAAACCAAATGATGATTACTTGTTCAATTTTAGATGCACCAAATTCAAAGATTTTTTTTTTCTTTGTTCAATTGTTAACCACTATGTCAATTTTATGTACCAAATCAAAAGATGAGATTGTTTTACTGAATTTTAGATGCACCAAATTCAAATCTTTTTTCGTTTTTTCAATTGTTAACCACCATGTAAATTTTAAGCACCAAATCAAAAAAGTGAGATTGTGATGTTTTGCATACACTTTTATTTTAAGCACCAAAAAAATAAATGAATTAATTTTAGTTTGCTTTGTTAAAATTGTTTCCACGCCACAAGCTGAAATGATGAGTTAGTACCAAAAACCTTGCAATCAAAATGAATAGTATTTAGAAACACCTAGATTATTAAGACTGTTAAGGCTAATGGTAACTTTGAATTTGGCTGCAAAATTCTTGAGAGAATCAAGATACCTGTTAAAAGAATTGCTTTGATCTTTAGTTGTGATTGCCAAGATTTCCCTTTGTTGCATGTGGTAATGAGTCATTCTTCTTATGGCTGCTCTTAGTAATCTAGAACACAGGACACGTCTAGTTATCCTTTTTCCATATATCATTTGCTCATTCCTACACAAAAAAATGAGATAAAAAATTAGATCTGATTAATAATAAGATGAAATAGAGAAATTGTGAAATTATTTCATCAGATGCAAAATTCTTCTGTCATATGCAAAATTCTCCAAGCGATTGTGGTAAATTGTTGTCAATTGCAAAATTGTTTTGTCGATTGCGGCAATGTGCTAGTGATTGCAAAATTCCTTTGGCAATTGCGTAATTCCTCTGGAAATTGCAAAATATATTTGTCAATTGTGGAAAAACACCTTAACCAAAGACTAAAAACTAAATAAATTGATTGTGAAATTACATAGACCGATTCCGGTAATAAACCAGTCAATTGCGGCAATTTTTTGTCAATTGCGAAATTACAATATTTATCAAAAAAAAAAATGAAACTACAATTGTACGGCAGAGGCTGGGAAATTATGTTCGCCATTTGAAGGTGATTATCAGGTTGTTCGATTCACGTCAGGTTCACCAAAATGTGTAGATCCAATCCTGCTCCAAACGCGAATTAACGAGGGTTAGTAGCACCGATTTGCAATGGGGAAAAGCAATAAAAAATACTAAGAGCAAATCTATGGACAATAAAATAACAAGTAATTAAAGAGGAAAACAAATGAATGCAAACCATAATGCTCAAGGCTTCTATTGATTCTCTCTACTCCTTCTGAGAAGCTAGATGAATGGTGCTCAGTATTAGTATTGGCAACGTCTATGACTTGGGAGTGTTGAGAAAATGATATTGATATTATCGTAAGAATACTTGATGCTTCACAAGAATCCTATAGAGTAAGTGTGCACAAAGCTTGAAATCCTTGATCCTTCAAATGGTTGAGAAGGGTTGATTATATAGAATATGGTAAATGATTTGGACGGTTGAGATCAATCCTAGAGATTAGAGGATGAATGGTTGAGATTAAAAGGAACTTGGATAAGCAATCAATAAACTCCACCTCTTCAACTAGGAGAGAAGAGGTGATGTTTTATTTAACTAAGGAGAAACCAATAAACTCCACCTCTTCAACTTGGAGAGAAGAGGGGATGTTAAATTAACTAAAAAGCAACCATTAAACTCCACCTCTTTAACTTGGAGAGAGGAGGGGATGTTTAGTTAACTAAAAAGTTGATCAAGAGTTACCTTTTTAAACTTGAGAAAGGATTTATTTGAATATTTAATTGATTTTTGAAATTAAAGTATTCAAACATGAGGTAATTAAATTCTTTTTTATTTAGATTTGAATTATTGAGTGAAATTAAATTAATTCAATGAAATTAATTTAATTTAATTAGGATAATTAATTAATAAGTTTAAATATTTAAATTTAAACTTTAGGAAATTGAATTTAATTAATTAATAAAGATTAATTAATTAATGTGAATTAATTAAATAAACGTAATTATTTAATTAATTTTGGGGATATGATTAAATGATTTGGGGAATGGATTTAGAAGAAATGGATGATTAATTCATGATTAAAAAATTATTAATTAATAGATGAAAATTAGTATTTTAATGTAAGGTCGCAAGTATGTCCATTTTAGGTTGTCTACAGTTTGTCAAGTTGCAAAGGGAAGTAGTCAGAATACTAGATTTTATACACCTTTGACAGTGCCAACTAAACCTTGGGAGGACATTAGCATGGATTTTGTACTTGGGTTACCGAAGACACAAAGAGGTAATGATTCTATATTTGTGGTGGTAGACAGATTTTCTAAGATGTCATATTTCATACCTTGTAAGAAGACAACAAATGTAGTACATGTAGCTGACTTATTTTTCAAGGAATTTATTGGTTATTTTTGGAAGACAATTTGGAAGAAGATGAAGACTGATTTGAAGTTTAGTTCTACATTTCATCTACAAAAAAATGTACAAACTAAGATAGTGAACAAAATTTTGGGTAACTTACTAAGATGTTTGGTTGGAGAGAAGACTGGAAATTGGGTTTTGGTTCTAGCACAAGTAGAGTTTACATATAACAATTCAGTGAATAGGAGTACATGGAAGACACCATTTGAGATAGTTACTGATTTTAATCCTAAAGGAGTATCAAAGTTGAGGAATATTAGTAATGAAGTCAAGAGCAGTTTAGAAGGAGAGGATTTTAGCAAAGGTTATGAAGTCATTACAAGAAGAGGTTAAATAGCATTTGGAAAAAATGAACCAGACATATAAGGAGAATGTTGATATGAAGAGGAGACATAAGGAATTCCAAGTAGGGGATGAAGTAATGGTATATTTTAAGAAGGGCATATTTCTTATTGGAACCTATAACAAGCTGAAGATGAGGAAATTCAAACCGTGTAAGATCTTGAAGAAATTTGATTCAGAGAATGAATATGAAGTGGAGTTACTAGAGGACATGGATATTTCACCTATATTCAATTTTGCATATTTGTATGAGTATCATGAACCATATTTTCATGATAATGATGGATTAGATGCTGAGTAGCAGTATCGTAAGAAGTAGATGAACAAGATAGAAGAATTTTTGGGTAGTAGAATTGGTTGAAGTACCAGAGGTAAGTAGTATAAAGAGTATCTTGTCAAATGGAAGGACAAACCAGTAGAGGATTCTTCATGGATTTCTTAGGTTGAGGTTAACCATCTTGACTTTCCCTTAGTCCCAAAAAACTGAGAGGCTCACTTTTCAAATAACCTCGGGTGTCTGATGGAGGAGAATCTTGGGTTCTTGGAAATCTTGCATCAACCAAAAATATTTTCTTTCTATTTTTATATTAGTTCATTCTCTAAGTTTCTTTCAGTGTTCGTTCAATTTGGATCATTTGCAATCGCGAAAATTATTGCATATTCCTTGACTCTTTCTGAACCTTCTCCTAAGTTCACATCTCATTTGGTTACTCTATGTATACAATCTTGCATATGTTTAGCGGAACTTAACTATTCTTTGTGTTTCACGACCAGCTTGTATTTTTGATCTTGTGAAGGAATTTTCTGATTGGCGAAGCTTACCAACACATTTCTCAATATTTTTACATTTGTGGCCAACCTACTTGAGGGGTCACGATTCATGTCCCATCAATTGGAGGGAGATTCTTATGATTTATGTATTTACCTATATTTGTAATACATTTACTTCTCATTGGGAAATGTAATCTTTCTTAGGATGACCTGATGCTTGTGAAGGCTTTATAAACCCTTTTAATTAATTTCTTGGGGAGGATAGAGAATACAAAAGAAGGGAGCACCAATAGAAATCAGTAGTTGCGATTAGAATAGATAGTATAAAAGATAACCTAAAAAGAGTTCTCAAAAGACAGACTTGTATGCCTAGAATCTATGACTACATGTAGCAGATCCATTGTATTTGATTATCTAAAAATAAGAAGGAAAGTATTTTCTTTTTTTTTATTGTGTGACTCATACTACAAGGATTGGACTAATCTCTTTGTTTTCCCTCCATCCTTTAATACACCACCTTTAGCCATCAAAGTTTGTTTATACTTTTATAACCACAAAGAACTCACCCTTAATACTGGCTTACCTATAACATCTATGGAATTTATTTCACGTGTGTCACATTCTAGTTCTCCTATGGGTTGGTTCTCCATGTTTCTTGATTTTGACTAAGTATGCAAGACATATTCATCATCTTCATCAATATTAGGAGGAATATCCAATGATCCAATTGTGATTATCTTCCATAATTTCACCATCTATTTATGTCTCCTACTCTCTTCCTTTTTTGTCCTTACAATCTTTCCAGTATTCCTATAAGTGGGAAATATGTATAATGGACGTATTTATCAAACTATGTCATTGGCCTGGTGGATCATATAGAGACCTAGGTAATGTAAAATATTGAAAATTACATGCTTGTGGTACCTTAAGTTCTTTGTGGGTGTATTCCAAGGTAAAGTGCATATATCATCCCATTCTGAATGGGAATTTAAGGCTTAAATTTCTGTGTAAATTGTGACATGCAACATAGAATGGTATGATTTTTCTACTATACTTAGTTAGGATAGTCCATTTACTTGGGTATCTAGGTAGAATAAATGGCTCTCCTTTAAAAACCTTGCACTCATATGTAAGACTAGGTGAGAAACGGAATATACAAGGCTCCATTCCACCTTAGCAACTCTTGTGTTACTTCTATTATTATTACGCTAGGTTTACCTTCTAGTTCTATAACAATAGCAATAATGAGATTGCCATTTATCTAATTATAATTAAGCTTGAAAATTTCTACGGTAATCCATGAGTAGTACATGTACACTAGTTGTTAACTTTTCCTACACTCTAGGGTCCCAATAGAATTGAGCTCGTGCATATTGGCCCTTATTGCACATGAATACACTATGTAAGAGGACATGTAGAATGTGTCTAGATATGCCATTGTATAATTCCTTTAGATAGAGTCACTAATGAAGTAGTCTCAATATATGTTTTGTATTCCCTATCTTATCATCTATATATAGGTAAACATCCATGGTTTAAATCTCTCACTAACTTTTAGTTCAACCATTATACTAAGGTATGTAATTGAATATACTATGTTAACATAGAAATTTTATTGCACTACCAACACTGGTACATTAGGTAGGATTTTTTAATTCTTTCTTTTGATTTACTCTTTCATCATTAGATTCTAGCATATATTCTTTTTTTTTTCAAACTAGTGTTAAGACAACTCCATAGTCATATGGAAAACCATTTTTGGAATGGGATACTGAATGTATTAGGATACAGATTGTAAGTCGCCCTATATATCCTTTTTCATGTACTTATGCAATCAGGTCTCTAAATACATGTTATACTTTCTCTTCATATTTCATTGGGGGTTATACTTGTCCCTTGCAATTGGGTCTCTAGGATCTGATTGCATTCTATATTTTTGTATTTTTACAATCAACTCTCTGAGTCCTGACTACATATCTAACTCTCCACAGACTTGCAGTCAGGTCTCTAAGACTTGATTACACTTTAAAATGTGTTTTTTTCCAATTACAATCGGATCTCTAAGGATCAATTGCATATCTTCTTCATGCATATTTGCAGTTGGGTCTTGAAGACCCAACTGTATATTATCTACCATTCATTCTTACTATTGTTTCTTTGAGACCCGATTGCATTTCAAGGCTCTTTGCACTTGCAATTCAAGTCTTGATACCTATATTGCAATTTGTTTTTTCCTTGCTCATTTTTTCCCTTTTCATTGTCTTTTTCAAGGTTTTTCTTTGTCATCTTGTAGTTTGTGTCTAGATTTTGTCCAACTATGGAAACCCTCTAAATCTATTGTTACAACTTTGTTTCAGGTGCTTTTCTCTACACATTGGGATGCAAAGACTCCAAGAACATGTCATCTTGGAGCTACATGAATAGCTCCTTGATAGGGATGATTTCAATAAAATTGTGTCTCCAAACACTTAGCTTTCTTTCCATCAAGCATATGTGATTCAATCTTGACATATTACATGTAAAGTGGGAAAATGTAATTACATGTAATCACATTACAAGTAAAAAATAGTTTAGGAATGTAATATTGAATAAATAAAAAGTTAGTTAGGACTCTTCCACCTTTTCTCATATCCCTCACCTATATATATGAGGGAGCACTTTGTAAATGGGGATTTTTTTGGGACTATATAATAAAAACTCTGCCAATTTGGGAAGCACTCTAAAACTTTGATTTTAGATGTAAACCAAAATGCAATCAATAAAAGAGGCAAGTTGCTTTCAATATTTATGTTGGAAGAATTTTTTATGTGATGAAATTATCTAGATTTGACTGTGAATATTATGATTTTACTAAAAGGGATTTAAACCCAATATTGTAGTCGTTGAGTTGCTTATTGTGTTTAGAATTCATGTTATGTTGTTAAGCTTTATCTTATAGTCTTTGAGATCTTGATCATGTATGAAGATAATGTTACATGTTGATGCAGGAGCATCCTAGGATTCTTGGAAATCCTGTATCAAACCAAAAAAATGTTTTATTTTTGGAGTTCGGTGGCTTGGAGGAGTCCTTAGTTGAGTACTCGATTGTTCTATTTCATGTTGATCAGTGGTTAGTCAACTCGGTGACTAGGCTCCATGGTGTTTCTCAGTAACTCGGTTACTGTTGGTGACTCAGTTCCACCGAACAGTCTTGGTGTGTGGCAATATTTGATCAGTTGTTTTACTGAGTGGGTTCGGTTGGCTTGGAGGCTTCAACAAATGGTTGATGTTGGCTCGGTTCTATTTCACTAACTAGTCTCTATTGCTCGGTGAACTTTCTTACCGACTTGGTTTTATTTATTATATCTTGAGGTCGTATTGTGCAATTAATTTGGATTGTGGAATTAATGATGGGTCTCCTATTCGGGATTGTGTGGACCTAAATTTGGGTCATTGGTTTCTCCAATGCTAGATTCTTATGGATATTTTAGGCTGACATGTTAGTTGTCTCTTATATTTATGTAGTTCTTTGTTCTTCATTTTGGGGGAGGGAAGACCAGAGAAAAGACCTAAGAGTTAGATCTAAGAAGTGGGGTAGTGATTTGTATGTCTTGGAAGAAGGTAAATGGCCTGATGCTTGTAGCATATCTATGATAGATCTTAGTGTGACTCTTTGTAATTGGTCGTAACCAGGAAGGCCTTACAGCTTGACATGTTGGATGTAATTTTTGTTTGATGATAATAAATCTCTTTTGGTGGTTCCTGTCCCAGTGTTATTTGTTTTTTCCATTGTTCTTTTTGTTGGCTACAAATCTAGACATCTCTTTTGAGATCTCTCTGGTCTTGACAGCATTAGATGGTATCAAAGATAAGTTTCAATCACTAGAGGAGGAGATAAGTTTTTAGTCATTAGAGATTGATGGATTGAAGATGCCTCCAAAGAAAACCCATGAGATCACAAAGGAGGAACCTAAGGAGGAATTCAAACTGGAATATTTTAGAGCTTTACAGAGACAAGTGCAAGATCTACAGGAGAAGTTGCAAAGAAAGAATGCATCTAAAGAAAACCAAGATAGTGGTGAAGAATCTAAGGAAGAAGATCATTTTGAGGAAGCTGTAGAAGACGTCAGAGATCCAGAAGAGACTAGATTTATGAAATCTATGAATAATATTGGGAAAAGACCTAAGATTGAAGTTTTTACATTTTCTGGAAGCCTTAGGCTAGAGGAGTTGATCAATTGGATTAATGAGATGGATGAATACTTTAAGTATGAGGAAGTGGAAGATCTTAATAGAGTTTGATTTGAAAAGACAAAGCTTAAAGGTCATGCAAATATATGATGGAGAGAAGTTCAATTGGATATAAGTAGGAGACGAAAAGACAAGATTACTAGATGGAAACGAATGGTTGAAAAGTTGAAGAAGTAATTCATTCTGGTGGATTATGAATTGGAGATTTTTATGAAGATGCAAGGATTGAAGCAGACAAACAAATTGGTGCAAGAGTATATTGAGGAGTTTTATAGAATCCTGATTAGGACTGGTCATTCTAAAGTTGATAAAGAGAAGGTTTCTAGGTATATCTATGGCTTGAGACCTAGTATTCAAGAAGAGTTACTTACTGTTCAGGTGAAAAAAATAGGAGATGCTTATTAGATGGCATATCAGATGGCGTTGAAGATTGAAGAGAATCTGAACAAGAAGTTTGAAAGCAGACATAATAACAAAAACTAAGGTGTTGATTCTGATGACATAACTATTGTGAGTAGTGTGGAGGAGAATCCTAAGAAGACTGGTGTAGAATCAGGCAATAGTCAAACCATTAGGAACTAAAATGGTGGGTACAGAGGAAGAGGAAGAAGTGATTCCATCAGTACTTGTTTTTAGTGTGGTGAGAAGGGTCATAAGGCCTTTTCATGTCCTCAAAAGAATCTTACCCTTACTACCGAGGAAAGTCTAGTGAATACTATAAAAGAAGGTGAAGTTTTGATCACTAGAAGACTAGCTACATGTATTAATGAACCAGTACAGAGAAGGAATTTGTTTAGAACCATATGTAAGTGCAAGGATAAGGTATGTAATTTCATAATTGATGGTGGAAGTTATGAGAACTTTTTTTAAGAAGAGATGGTTAGTAAGTTAAAGTTGGAAAGGAGGAAACATCCTAATCCTTATCAGACTAGTTGGATACAAGATGTGTCTAAGGTTAGGATTGAAGAGAAATGCCTGGTTAATTTTAAGATTGGATCTTATCATGATGATATATTATGTGATGTGTTGTGCAGGGATTCTTGTCACATATTTCCTAGTAAACCTTGGAAGTATGATAGACATATTATGTTTAATGGTCATGCTAATACCTATGTGGTTAGGAAGGGAGGTTTTGAGCATAAACTAGTATTTTTGGAGGAAGTAGGAGTTAAAAGATGTGGAGTCATTAGATGTTGTTTGAGTGACATTAGCAGAGTTGATGAAACTATTCCTATGAGTGAAAGGAAGGGGATCTAATAGGAAAGGTTAAGGAGAATGACATCTCTAAGGAACTTGCAGAAATTAAGAAGCAAATGGAATTTCTGACTAAAGTAGTGCAGCAACACTTATGACACAATGAGATTCAAAAGATGTCAATTTGATTAGTAAGTTGGATGAGGATGTGGTTCACCAAAATATTGATGGTATCAGAAGTGCATTAAGAGAGAAAAATAAGACAAAGGATGGTCAAAGTAAGTTTATCTCAGTTGTAGATAGGAGATCTAGGAAAAGTGTTGGGCATATGAAATTGCTGAATGGGATAGTGGACAGAGTGAATATAGTGTGGGATGAAGGAAAAGAGGAGATATGGGTTAGGAACAAGTTTAGAATACTTGTTCTGATTCCTTTAAGATGTTCATGATTCCTTTATAGGAACATCTTCTTTTACCTGGGGTGTCTAATGCAGGAGCATCCTAGGATTCTTGGAAATCCTATATCAAACCAAAATATCTTTTCTTTTTGGAGTTCAGTGGCTTAGAGGAGCCCTTGGTTGAGTACTCAGTAGTTTGGTTTCCTTTTGATCAGTGGTCGGTCGACTCGGTGAATGGGCTCGATGGTGTTTCTCAGTGACTCGATTACTGTTGGTGACTCAGTTCCACCAGAAAGTCTTGGTTTTTGGTGATGTCTGCTCAGTTGTTTCATTGAGTGGGTTCAGTTGGCTTGGTGGCTTCACCAACTAGTTTATGTTGGCTCATTTTTGTTTCACTGACTGTTCTTTATTTCTCAGTGACCTTTATCACCGACTTGGTTTTATTTATTAGATCTCGAGGCTGACTTGTGCATTTAATTTGGATCATGACATTAATGATGGATCTCCCATTGGAGATTGTGTGGACCTAAGTTTGGGTCATTGGTTTCTCCAATACTAGATTCTTGTGGATCTTTAAGGATGACCTATTGGTTGTCTCTTATATTTATGTAGTTCTCTATTCTTCATTTTGGGGGAGGGAAGATCATAGAAAAGACCTAAGAGTTATATCTGAGAAGTGGGGTAGTGAGTTGTATGCCTTGATAGAAGGTAAATAACCTGATGCTTACAGAAGATATGTGATAGATCTTAGTATGACTATTTGTAAGTGGTCATAACCGGGAAGGTGTTATAACCCGACATGTTGGATGTAATTTTTGTTTGATGATAATAAATCTCTTATGTTGGTTCCTATCCCTATGTTAATTTTTGTTTCTAATTTTCTTAATATTGGCTACAAGTCTGGACATCTCTTTTGAGATCTCTCTGGTCTTGACTCCATTACATGATCAAGCTAAGAGATAAATTTTAGTATTTGTGTTGTTTGTATATTCTATATATGTACATTTAAGGTGAAGTGTTTTTTGAAGTCTTTGAGATCCATGTATAACCCATCTTAGTTCCCAAATATTTATAAGAGGTCATTGAAAGTCTTTGAGATTTTGTGAGCTTCTTGGTTGCTAAATCTACTAGATTGTACTTTAGAGATTATTATAAAGAAGGATCATCTATTCTAAAAAAAGATAATAGTTGAAGGAAAGAATACATGTTCTAGAAAAAGAGAATATGGTGAAGGTAACACCTTATTGAGTATCTTAGTGTATATAATATTAGATCCTAGTTACTGTTAGTTGTTTTCAATAGCAATAAACAAAGGGAGGCTTCCCTAAAAAATAGGAGAGATTATGTCTCACACACTATGGTTGAAGCTACCATTTTTTTAATTGGTTTAAAAAGTATCAATTGTAAAATATTCACTCAATAGTTTTTGGTGACTTCACTATGCATACAATACACATTCAAAAGTCTCATGCTTTTGTTTGAAGTATACCAATATATTATTCATTGTAACTTATTTTCTTTTAGTTTGTAAATATTTCTCCAAGGATATGTAAAATGGATGCCCAAGGTCCTTGAGATAATGTTTCTGGTCCTCTGCATTTGGCACCACCCATACATCCTCTTCCTCAAGGTTTGCAAAAGAGATTTTCTAATTTATATGGTGATGACAAGAAACACGTCGATGAGCACATAAAGGATTTATAAGTTGCATATATATTTATTGGTGTTGAACATGAAGGTATTTAAATAAGGTTCTTTGTTGAAACTCTAAAAGGCATTGCTGCAAATTGTTTTTATAATCTTGCACCAGAATCTATCACTAGTTTTAATGTACTCAAAACTAAGTTTGAAGAGAGATTCAAACCAGCTAAAGGTATTCATGCATCATTGGCACAATCAACATAGATGAATAAGGACATGCGCAAAGGAATGTGTGAGTTCATTGCTAATTTTAAAAAACTAACAAACATGATTCGTACTGTGGCCTAGCCTATTGTAGAAAATATCAAGTGTTTCTTTATCAATACATAATTTCCTAAGGTGATTTTCTTGTTGAGAAGATAAAATCCAACTAATCTTGTAGTTTCACAAACTTTGTCAACTAAGATTGAGGATGATTTGATTATTGCTCGGAAAATAATAATTCCATCTTTGGAATCATTTTTAACCAATAGAACATATCCTATGGTGCAAAGGTTGGTTAATGAATTGCTAGCTCTAAGAACAAAATAGCTTAAGGTTCATTCTCCAATCCTCACAAAGAAATTCCAAATAGAACCTACCCAAATTTTGCCTCTAATTATGTTGTAGGGAATTAAAACAAGGTTCTCCCACCACCAAAGGGGCTTCCTCTTTAGGCACCATCAACAAATGTGGTAGTGAGGAACTCTGAATCCAAACAAAAATGATCTTGTTAATCTTTACCAGGAAAAGGAAGTAGACATATTTGGAAACTCTCATATTTGGTCAATGCATTATCAAGATGTTGAACAACACACTGAAAATATGCAAGATACCTTGAAAAATAAAAATTAGGAGGTTGATGAAGGCCAATTTCACAAGGTTCTTGTAAATGAGGGAAATAATAACTTGAAAGGTGTAAATATGAACATGCAAGAAGGTATTAGTCAAGAATAAAAGAATGCATTTGTGTTTCAAGGTCATGAACTTGAACATATTATGCATGAAGGAACTCCCAAGAACTTGATGAAGACCTTCCCACAAATATCATAGAGGATTTTTGTTTAAGTCTTGATGATAACTCTCCCAAACTTGAATCTTTTGAACAAAATGGTGAGGTAAGTAATGCAACCATTCTTTCACTTGAATCACATGAGGTAGCTCATTCCAATCAGCATCATGTAAAGGCAGAGGTTATAGTTGGTAGGAAGAGTTTTATCTTTGTCCTTTAAAGGGGATGTCCAATAAGACATCTAGCTTGGTTAGAAGCCAACAAGCTATCAAAGGTCATACTTGTACCTAAGCATGGAGATACAATTGGTAGCGAAGCTGAAGAGGCATTGGCAATTAAGCAAGGGAAGTCTAGATTCATAGATTCACTTTAGAGCAGTAGTACATTTGATCCATCTGAGGAGTTTGGTGACTTTATTCATTTATTTTAATAAGTGATGCATTGATTCGTGGTACCATTTTTAAGTTCCACCTATATTTGGTCATCAATGGTCATGCTAGGCATTGCAAGTTGTTGAATAAAGGCAGGTACTTTAGTGATCATGTTAATGGATTAATTAGTCTACGTTAGGTTGGTTTTCTATTTAGTGATCCTATTAATGGATTAATTACTCTACGTTAGGTTGGTTTTCCTTTTTTAGTTAGTCTACGTTAGGTTGGTTTTCCCTTTCCAATAAGTAAAGTCACACAAAGTTGAGTCTTGTTTCAGTAGGTTTTTTCAGTCATGACATCATTTTTGTTTTTTAGTGTCTTTATGTCTTGACTCTGTGACCCAATGGATGATAAAGGTCCCCAGTTAGAGCCAATTGTAATCTCCAATTTGAACTTGGAAAAAATTATGGAGAACCCTACATTATTTTTTCATTCTAAGTCTTGTGTATGCATTTCTAGGTTTCTATACATGCCCTTTCATTGTCTTTATTAGAAATTATTTGTAATTGGGTCTCTAAGGCATTATTAAAAATCATGGGCTTACATTACACAATGCAATCAAGTCTCTGAGACTCGATTACAAGTCGCCCTACGTATCCTTTATCATGTACTTATGTAGTCAAGTCTCTGAGACCCGACTACATACTAGTCTTTCTCTCCATATGTCATGGAGTCTCTAAGACCCGATGACAAATATTGCTTACTTGTCCATTACAATTGAGTCTCTAGAACCCATTCTATAATTTTGTAGTTGGGTCTCTGAGACCTTAATGCATGTCTAACTCTCCACACACTTGTAGCCAAGTCTTTAAGACTTGACTACACTTTGACATGCAATGTTTACAATTGAAAACAGGTCTCTAAGGCTCAATTACATATCTTATTCTTTCACATTTGTAGTTGGATCTTGAAGGACCAACTACATATTCTTTACCATGCACTCTTGAAATTAGGTATCTAAGACCCGATTGCATATCAAGGCACTTTGCACTTTCAATTGCAACTTGGCCTATCCTTGGTCATTTTTACCCTTTTCACTACCTCTTTCAAGGATTTTCTTCTTCATCTCATAGTTTGTGTCTAGTTTTCTTCCAACTATGAAAACCCTTTAACTTCATCATTTCAACTCTATTTCAAATGCTTTTCTTTATGCATTAGGACTTGAGACTCCAAGAACAACCCACCTTGGAGCTACATGAATACCTACTTAACAAGGGATGATGTTAATAAAGTCATGTCTCTAGACACTTAGTTTGCTTTCCATAAAGAATTATATAATTTAGTTTTGACATATTACATTTAAAGTGGGAAAATATAATTACATTTAATCACATTACAAGTCAAAATAGTTTAGGATTGTAATGTTGATTAAGTAAAAAGTTAGTTAGGACTTTCCCATATTTTTTCATACCTCCTCATACTCACACACACAAATATGTGTGTGTGTGTGTGTGTGTGTGTGTGTGTGTGTGTGTGTGTGTGTGTGTGTGTGTGTGTGTGTGTGTGTGTGTGTGTGTGTGTGTGTGTGTGTGTGTGTGTGTGTGTGTGTGCGTGTGNGTGTTTGTGTGTGTGTGTGTGTGTGTGTGTATGTGTGCGTGTGCGTGCACGCACGTGCATGTGTGCGTGCGTGTGAAGGGTCACTTTGTAAATAGGGATATTTTGGGTGCAATACAACAAAGCTCTACCAATTTTTAAAGCACTCAAAAACTTTATTTTAAAATGTAAATAAAATTGCAATCAATAAAAGAGGAAAGCTACTTTTAATCTTTGGGTTGGAACATTTTTTTATCTAATGACATTATCGATATTTGATTGTGAGTATTACAGTGTTATATAAAAGGGATGTAAACCCAATATTATAGTTTTTGAAACACTTATTATGTTTAGAATTAATGTTATGTTATTAAGCTTGATCTTTTAGTATTTGATCTATTGATCATGTTTGAAGCTAATGTTACACACTTAATCTAAGAGATAAATTGTAGTCCTTGTGATGCTTTTATATTTAATTTTGATGCGTATAAGGTGAAGTTTATGTTGAAGTTTTTAAGCTCCACATATATTCCATCTTTGTTCCTAAAGCTTTAAAAGAAGTCATGGAAAGTCTTTGAGCTTTCATGAGTGTATTGGTTGCTAACTCTACTAGAATATACTTGAGAGACTATTGTAAAGAATGATCATCTATTCTAAAAAAGAGAGAATAGATGAAGGGAATAACACCTATTCCAAAAAAAATGAGAATATGGAAAAGTGTTACATTAGCCTAGTGTATATAATATTAAATAATAATTAGTGTTAGTTGTTTCTAGTAATAATAAATAGGGGGAGTCTTCGCTTCAAAATAAGAGAGACTATGTCTCACACACTATGGTTGAAACTATTATTTTGAAATTGGTTGAAAATTTGTCAATTACAAAATATTCACCCATCATATCTCTTATGACATGATGTCCTTCCTTGTATGGACTTGTTTTGTTTTACATGAGGATTTTCATTATTGTTTACAATCTCTTCCTTACTTGGGAGAGTATGTCTATTATAATTGACCTTTCACTTAGAGTACATAATATTTTATGATTTCCCTTGACCCTATACTTAGGGTCAAGGGGTTTCTTTTTAAACCTTTTTTTCTTTCTAAGGATCCATTTTAATCAACGAAGTGGCATTCGTTTATTATGTGATATCTTTTCTTACAGGGATATGATTGTCTTGATTAGGGATTATCTCTTATACAAGAGGTGTGTATCATTTATCATAACTTATTCCTTATTTGTAAAATCATGTCCATTATACACAAATTTCTTTACTTTGGGGCTTAAAGTGTGTCATCCTTAATTAAGAATCTATTTTTCCTACTTAGGAATAGGAGGATATAAGGTGAATTCTTATTATCTTTCCCTCTTGGTCTCAGAGATTTTATTTTTGTTCAAGAACTCCTATTTGAGGTAGATGTATCGAAACAAATATTTCCTCCTCCTCGGGATCAATTTACACATGTTGAGAGATTTCATTTTACACAATTATATTTCCTTGTATTTAGAAAGAGTTATGCCTCTTTCATTGGGGTTATGTATAAACTATTGCTTAAGGGATATCTCCTTAGTGTTTAGGGTGGGTATCCATGTTCTTCTTTTCCTTAAGATGCCATCATATATTTATGTTTCCATGTTAAGGAGGGGGAATATATGTGGCCTCCTTGTGTATTATATGGTGAATGTCCTTAGATACAATTATTTCCTTGGTTATCCTTTTGAACCATTTTGATAACACTCCTTCCGCGAAAATGCTTTCCTTGGGGAAATCCTTTTGTAGATTTGCTTGGAGACAATGCTTTTCTTGGTTTTCTTTTTTACTTCATCACAAGATTCCTTTGAATACCATGCTTTCCTTGGCTCAATCCTTTTGCAAATTTTCTTGGAGACAATTCTTTCCTTGTTTTACTTTTGTACTATATGACAAGATTCCTTTGGAGATATTGATTTCCTTAGGGCAATACTTTTGTAGATTTCCTTGGTTATCTTTTTTCCCTTTTTGATAGGATTCCTTTGGAGATGATGCTTTCGTTGGGACAATCCTTTTGCACTTATTGTTGGAAATAATGTTTTCCTTGGATCTTTTTGTACTATATAGCATATTTTCTTTGTAGACAATTATTTTCTCAGGACAATCTTTTTTGGTGAATTTCCTTGTAAATAATTCTTTTCTTGGTTATCCTTGGATGGGGTGAATAGCGCAATACAACTTGCTAGACTATGAATTCTATCTTTGCACCAACCTCTCTTTTGGATGAGTGCAACTAGAATAGCACAACTTGCTAGCTTATCTCCTACTCTTCCTCCTCTTTCTCTCATAGATCGTCTATCTTAAGATAGTTTTCTAGCCCATGATATCCATGGTTTCCTTTTTCTCTCCTCTATGATCTCATAGCTTTGCTATTGGGTTGTACCATAGACTATGGTCTCATGTTTGATGTGTGCTCACACTCTTCCTATGAGACCACTTGTGATATTGAAATAGCATTTGAGTGTGATACTAGTGGTTG
Organism: Thuja plicata; assembly: GCA_018584345.1. NCBI lineage: Eukaryota > Viridiplantae > Streptophyta > Pinopsida > Cupressales > Cupressaceae > Thuja > Thuja plicata. Next base: position 1,451,404 of record MU223849.1, read on the forward strand.
AAACATTTGGTTTGTCGAATTCTCTTCAACTAGTTGATTTGGTACCTTTTATTATTAGTACTAATCCCTTGTGTCCTGTCTTTTCTCTTTTTTGTTTTTATTTGCATTTTCCCTTACACATGGTTGTGTGAGTAAAGATCCTTGAGTTGGGAGATTCCCTTGAACTAATGGATATCTTACCTCTTTAATTCTTGCCTATGATCTCATCTATTTTCTACCATATTTCTTTCTTCTACTTTACCATGCATATGAGTGTAGACTCCTATGCCTATTAAAGTAGGGGATAAATGTAGCATCTAAAATGATATGAAGTACCTATTGTGTCCAATTATATATGTGTAATGCCCCTTTTAGTGTGTGTTCATTATTTTATGCATTATAGGAATTTTGTTATGTATTCAAGTCATTTCTTTTAGTTTAATTAACGTGGGACCTTAATTATAGATTTTACCTCTTTGATTATTTCATTCAATCATCATCTCTTGTGTACATAGGCCCTATTTCATTATGAGCGACCTTTTGTACATTTTCATTCACCATGCCTCAATTTTGCACACATTTTGAGTTTCCCCGTGCCTTAATTGACCCCTGAACTAAATCTAGGCCCGTTTTGTCTTGTGTGGGGAAACCTTGAGTGTAGGGAGTGACTTAGGTAACCCCTTACCTTAGGATCCACCCCTTACATGGAAAATGGGGCCCAAATTTAAATCAAAGGATGGTCTTTTAATCTTAGGCAATTTTTTTATTCTATATCGACCTCCTCCAAGTTTTGTGCCTTGAAATGGATATGTGAGGTATAAGTACAAGGCTTCCTCTCTCATTGTGGGATCCATCTTTAATCAATGACATTCTTATGCATCCAAGAACTCAAGTTATAAATTCAAGGAACATTCAAGCATATTAAAGCCTTCAATCATTTCATATCATCATTGTGGCAAGCCTAGCATTCATTATGAAATGACATCTTTTTGTGATGTCCTTTTAGGTATTTATAGAGTTATGATATTTCATCAACACTTGTGATCTCATTTCAAGAATCACTTGCATCATCAAGGTATAAGACACTTATCAAGCCTTTGCTACTAACAGCATGCTTCCTTTCCTTTCACCCCATTTCAATTCGATTTCAAGGTTAATTCCTAAACATGGGTTTAACTAAGGAAAATCCCTTTCTCCCAATATTATTCTCATTTTCTATGTGGAGGTGACAAGTAAAGGAGTTTCATATCCATCTACGAGAAGATTTGATAGTCTTCTATATATCCCTGGCTTTTTCATCAATTTTTATTAGGTCAAAGGTGAGTCCAGTCACCCCTAACCCTCTAGGTCATCCCATATAGGAAACTCAAGCTGAGATTTGGTGTGCAAGTTATTTTTTGTGTTGGCTTCTCATATTTGGTTTTTGAATTTGGTTTCTCAGTCTGTTATTTCCTCTACATAATAGAAAACTCTTCTTTCTGTTGGATCAACTATGGAAATTCAAGTACAGAGAGGGGAGGGGTGAATCAATACTATTAACACTTTTAAACAATCAAAATGATCATATATCAAAGTATTTTTGGTCACACATAAATTGTTTGTTAGAGGAAAAAACTATGGTGGGGATGACACCCACAATCCTTCACTACTACAGTAAAAAGGTTGCTCGGTTAGAGCTACAATGTTATATATTTCTTATAGCTTACCCTGTTACCTTAGTACAATAAGACTTATTCAGTCTACCTTGCTAAAGGATTTTACAATCTCTAGTCTAAGAGATGTACCCTGTTAAAGGATTTACAAAATGAGACCTATTAGGGTCTACCCAATAATAGGATTTTAACCCCTCTTAGTACAATAAAACTTAATGCAAAAATGTCTGTAAAAATGCATCAACATATGCTAATCAGACTTTATATGCTCAATGATTTCTTTACCTCATACTACACTCAGTAGAATCAAACTCATTCAACTGCTCTACTCCTCTATAACTTCTCTATACTCAGTGTTGCTCTGCACCTCAACTTGTCTTCAATTCCAACTGCTCTTGTCTCTATTTCTCTCTCTTTTCATTCAAAACATCCTTTATATACTCAATGTTTTGCCTCTTAATCTTATTGATTAGGTTTTCCTACTTTTATTCTCAACCATAAGATCATCTTCATGAATAGATTCAATGTACTAGTTGTGTATGTTGAAAACCTACCTGTTTGGATCACGCTAAGACATGCAAACGTTAGAACACACAAATCATATTAACATATCAAATCAGGATCAAATCATGAGTTTCCATCATAACCTCCGATGAGCCAAACAAGTGCACCCAAGCCTTGTTGATTTTCTCTTAGAGAGGAATGTGGGTGTGCTCTCCCAACACAATAACTAAATCTCACTATGATGATGAATGATAGTTAAAATGCAAGATAATGGATGTGGTAAAGATCTCGAGAACAAGTATGAGGAAATTTTCTCAAGCCTTCATCAAAATGATTATGCAAATGCAAAGAAGTAAGCTAAAGCATGATCTAAGATTCATTGCCATTATCCTAGCATGTAATATTTAAATGATTTGAACTTGAAATAAACTAGAATGCTAGAATTCTTAAATAAATCCTAAAATGAAACTAACATGATAAGAATGAAAAAATAATGGATGATTTGCTCTTGGCAAGAGCCTCTATTTATAGAGTTTTGGAGGGAAGGGAAGGGCTTGGATGAGGTGGAGCATATGTGGCATCCACATAGATGCCACATAGAGGACACGAGGGCAAGAGGAAAAGCCATGCAAAAGTCAACACAAGCCTTTAAGATTTGAGTGGCTCAAGATTTGCTCACACATGTGTGAGCAACTCTTGGGGAATGGAGTGGGGGACAAAAGAGTGGCTACATTAAAGGAGGTTGGTGGATTCCTTTTTGAGGAGTTTCTCACACATGTGTGAGCATTCCATTAGTGCTAAAAGGAGTAGGAATCATACTTTAATTGTGATTAATGCGTGTTTAAGTGAGGAAGTAGGTTTATTAAGAGGGATAGGTAGAGTAGGGTAGGAATAGAGTAGGTTTCTAGGTAGGATTAATAGGTCTTTAGGCTAGGCTTAGATTAAATTTGAATTTAATCTTGGTTTAGAAGAATATTAGAAATGTGGGGGAATAAATAAATTTGAGATTTATTTAAACGGGGATTTATGGAGGTCATATATTGAATGAAATTTAATATATTAGAGAGAAATAGTATGTAAAATAAATTTAAATACTATAGAGAATGAACTATATTTAATTAAATAGATTTAATTAAATAAAATAGAGGAACATAACAAATATAGTTAAATAATTAAAATCAACTATAATGTTACATGAATATTAATTAAATTAATATAAGGATGATTTTAGACATCTATATTTTTCCCCTCTTTGATGCGGCATCGAAAGTGGCATCGCGTCAAATAAAAGAAAATAAGATGCCCCTGAAGAAATAGGGAGACCTAGGGTGACGATGGTAAAGGAGTGTTCCCCCTCGAGAAAATAATAGAAAAAATAATCATTTTGTAAAATTTTCTCGAAAAAGATGGAAAGAGGGAGAAAGACAAATTGCATGGCCTATCAGGAAGGAACAAGGTGAAAAATAGGGACCAGAACGGAAAAAAAAGGGGATCGGGAAGGAAAACGGGACCCAGGGGCCTATAAATAGTCCATTGGGGCCCAAGAAGAAGTCATTTTCACTCACGAAGAGCTAAAAGACAAAGGAGAAGAGAAGAAATGGTAGAAGTTTGAGAGCATGCACAACTGGAAGAGCGTATTAGGGTGTACCAACAACCTGTAGACACAGGACCACCAGTGAGTAGTCAACGTTACTTTGTCAATTCAACATTTAATGCTTTGTATTACATTTATGATTCCCTTAAGGCACCAAAAACTGGCCCACAATGGAGATGACGATCGCCAAACTATCGTCTACACAAACGGTGGTTGAAAGATCACCGTCTTCACAGATGACTAATCTGCGATCGTCGGCTGCGCTGACAGAGATCGTGAGATTGTTGTCCATAAGGATAGAGAAGAAAGGAGAAGTTGGCCGGAGATGGCAAAGTAATTCATCATCTACACGGGTGAAAAGGCGGTGGCCTAAACCATCGTCTCTATAGATCTGCGACTGCAAAGGTCCTCCGTCTGCACGGGTGAATCGGCATCTCTGTTGATTTATCTAGAAATAGACAAAAGAGGAGGAAAACATATCAGAAAGAGCCCAGGGGGCATTTTTTGATACCCAAAATGTAGGAAGAAAGTTAAATAACACAGGTATCTATGGCTGTAGGAAGACACGATATCATTTTGATCCAAGGAGTGTTATCCTTCGACGATGGCACTATCACAGGAACTGACGGTGGAGGAATGGGGATGGGTCACACTATGTGGCTTGGATCATGTTCATCGATGGCCTCATCTCAGAGTGCATAATGCATAGATTTTGGCTTTGATCGAGAGGTGGCATATTACCACCTCCAGTTTTCACTTCCCCATGGGGGAGGCTACTATTATTCTACACAATGTGTGGAGGATATATAGAGTGTTGATTCGGGGGCTGATACCTGAGTATTTTTTTGAGAGGTTTGCGCCACACATGGAGATGGCATTTGACAGACCATTCATAGAGATCCTAATGACACGATAGTGGATGTCCTAGACAGGGGCTATGGCGGCGAGGCCACAGTTGTAGCGAGTGGCTCTATACTTGGCAGGCTTGATAGGAGGGTGCATGATGCCAAATCATGTGGGACATGGGTTTTTGATTGGGTGGACACAGGTCCTTAGCAGCATGTTAGAGGAGGAAAGGACACAATATTGCTGGGGATATACCATTTTAGGAAAGTTATACTCTGATTTGCATATGTGCGCCTACCGTAAGGGTAGGGTACTAGGGGCAGGGGTCACACTATTACTAGTGTGGGCATGGGAGCATATTATTGTCATCTGCTCAATTAGGATACAGGAGACTAGGGAGGCATATGAGACTCTTACATGCAGATATACACCTTTGATCAGCTACAAGTCAACAAACTCGATAAGATACTTGTGACGGACATTGGATGAGATGGGCCAAATAGAATGGGAAACATATGTAAGATGTGAGACATGGGGTCGTCAGGACCCACAACAATAGGTTTATGCAAAGGATGGGTTTTATGATGGATATTATCTCAAGTTTGTTTAGATGGACTATTGGCTGATAGGGCGCACATCCAACATGATATGCAGGTATATGCGATCAAGAGTGTGGAGGTAGATGTGATAGCTATAGGATGTTGTACCAGAGGGGTTCCCGCATCTACTGGTGACTCAGGAGGTGAGTAGAATTTGGGGTATTAGAGTGGACCTACGAGGGGCTAGCAGATCCTAGCTAGTGATGGCAGAGGTTCCATAGATTAGGGTGGGGGAGTCGGTACATGACACAGGAGTAGATCCTGCATATGCACAGTGGTAGATGACACATAGGCCGATTAGATTAATGATACCTAGTGTAGAGAAGGCAGATGAGAAGCTATCTTGAGGAGAGGAGGGTGGTGGGAAGGATGGAAATTATGGAGAGGGAGGGGATGAGGGAGATAGAGAGGATAGGGGGAGGAGAGTCCGATCGAGGTTAGCTCTCATGAGGCGACAAGGACAGGTAGAGGTACCCGCAGGGAGGCATCCACCTCAGATCCTAGATATACAAGGATAGGGTCCACAAGTGCCATAGGTACAAGGACCATAGGTACAGGTTCCACCAGTAGGCTACATAGCCTAGGAGGTACATGACATAGTGGTTGCAGAGCTGGACAGGCTACAGACAGAGCTCCAAAGAGTACAGTGGCTATTAGCCACATCACAGGCTACAAAGAGTAGCATATAGGCAGAGCTGGGGAGGATACAAGGACTCATGTCCACCTATCAGGCCATAGAGAGAAGCTTACATATGGATCTATCCCGAGTAGTATAGAGTGCACTAATTGGAGAGATTGTGCATGTCGATGGGGCATAGAGGGAACTAGACCATCTACAGGCATGGGTGGATAGTAAGGAGTTCTCTATGGGAGGAGAGGATGAGGAGGCCTTGGGAGCATAGGTAGCTTCCATGAGTGAGTAGATAGATTCCCTTACTACATAGAGTGATATTGCACAGAGGTGATCAAAGACTTATAGGGCAGAGTGGGATATACCCCCGCAGCCACAACCAGGGGTGTTGGGCAGGTTATAGCATATGCCTTTGTAGCTCAGAGAGAGGCATGTAGGAGAGGTGAGGAGGCCTCATATTATATGGGCCTATACTTTGTAGCAGTGCCAAAGGGTGACCGATATCCAGCCTATTCAGAGAGATCAGTATCTTAGAGTATAGGATGGGACTCACAGGCATCAATGGGATTACCACCTCAGCCATCTAGATCAGGAGGGGGTGCGGGACTATCACAGCCACCTTCATGATTTATCATACTATTTAGATACACATTTTTGTAGTTTTTGAGATGGAGATACATATGTATGTTGTATATGATGGAAATTTATATATATATATAGACATTTATTGTGGTGGATCTATGTGATGTTTGTGGATGTGTGTTATGATTCTATATGCATATGTATATGATTGTATGACTGACATGCAGGATGGGATTTATCTGATTATGATGACCTATATGTGATGCAGGGATGTGATGTAGAGGATGGTTAATAATATACATGTAATGAATTTGATTTTATGTATGTAATGTGATGTGAGATGTAATGCATTTTAATGATAGATTTATAATGTATACTGATTAATGAATGTAATGGTAAAGAATTTAATGAGTAATGAAATGATAATGAAAGGAATGTACCTATGTATGCAATGAAATGAATGTAATGAATTGATAACTAATGGATAACTAATAATGAAATGCAATGAAATGAAATAATAACTAATGAAATGAAATGATAACTAATGAAATGCAATAAAATGAAATGATAACTAATGAAATACAATGATAATGAAATGATAACTAATGAAATGCAATGATAACAAAATTAAATGCAACGAAATGCAATGCAATGATAACGAAATGAAATGCAATGAAATTGATAATGAAAATGCAATATAATGCAACGAATAATATAACTAAAATGAATTGAAATGCAATGAAAGGAAATGAATCTTGGATTCAACATAAATAATGAGATGTAATGAAAACTAAAATGAACCTAATGATACTAAGATGAAATGTAATGAGATGGATGAAAAATGGGACACGTGAGGACAATGTTTTTGTGTGTATCAAATAGGTCCAATAAAACCACTTAGGTAGCTGGATAGGGGGAAATAAATAGAAACCTTGCCAAGAGAAAAATGCAAAGTGAAATATGACCTAGCTAAAATCCAACTTATGTACATTATTTACGTGGGATTTATACTTTGTTAATGTTAGAGAGCACACCATAGTTTGATTTTGCAAAAGGAGGTATGCACCATGTGCTAGAAAACACAAGTGACATGGTTCCTTTGTGTGGACTAGACTCTTAGACAAATAGGTTGCTAGGAACAAGAATGCAAGATATCAGGTATGATGGGACCTATGAAATGTTGCTCATGAGGAGACACAATACACCCAGATATTTTTATGGATTTAGTATGCATGAATCATGCCCCCAGTGAGGCATTCATAATCATAACTGAGCATCAAACATAAATGCACTAACAATCTATGACAAACATATCACACCACAAATGACACGTATTCCAACAGGCACTTTCCACAATGGACCAAGATATGAAAGATCAAGGCAGCCATGAGAAAGATATATTGAAACACAAGATAAAATCAACAAAAAGACATCCTAACCAAGCGGTCATTCAGTCCAAAATTTCTTTCCATGAACAAGTTTGATGTGAGGATTGATGTAAAATCCATCATCAGAAGGATTTATCCTAATGGGTAAAATATTGAATGATTTAAATGAGAATTCACTGGCAATTTCTTGTGAATATACCAAAGCAAGTAAAGTCAATATGTCTACTGATTTAGTGGAAACATTCACGGTCACTGTGTTTGGAATAAAGCTCAGTGTTGTGGGGTAAGCTTAGTCATGCGGGAATGCGATCTTACTTTAGAAGTGGGAAACGGTCAGGGGGCTACCTGCAGATATATGGGTAGTGAAGTTATTATAGAAGATGATGGAGGATGCATGAAAGGTGGGGGAAATAGATGGTGGATCTGGCTACATGGTGCCTAAGATAGGTTTTCACCATGGTACTTATCCATTGTGCCACCAAAGTGATTTTCACAAATGGACGAATCTATTTATCTTTCTCTTTTGATTTTTTTTATATGTTTTTGTATTTTTTATGCTTTTTTGAATTTTTTCTTTTCTGATGTTTTTGGATTTTTTTGGTTTTTCAATTTTTTTGGATTTTGATAGTTTTCTGATTTTTTTGGATTTTGATAGTTTTATGTTGTACAATGGATTGCTGAAGGATCAAGCATAGAAGCACTTGAGATGCGAGATATTTACAAGATCAAGGACCAAATCTCCTTCCGGTGTAGCAATCTAATCAGTGACAGACCCAAAATTTCCAGTGATTATGAAGGGCCCCAACCAATTAGGCTCAAACTTTCCTTTCTTGTCACGGTTCTGAAGATTCTTCATACTGTGTTGGTGGGCAAGAACACCAACCTCAAACTGGAAAGGTTTTATCCACTTGTTGAACTAGAGACAGAGTTGATTTTGATACACACAAAGATGGTTTGGGGCATTGAGGCATCTCTCATCGAGAAGTTCAAGCTCTTGCAAGCGAGCAACTCGGTATTCCTCTTTGGACAGCAGATTCTTGAGAGAAATTCTAAGGGAAGGGACCTCAATTTCAATGGGTAGAATAGCCTTAGTTCTATAAACAAGGGAAAATGGAGTGGATCTAGTGGGGGTATGGATGGAAGTGTGATATGCCCAAAGGGTGGGATTGAGGTGAAGGTTCCAATCGTAGCCAGCATCATCAACTATTTTCTTGAGGATTTTTAGGATAGTTTTATTTGTAGCCTCTAGTTGATCATTTCCTTGCGGAAAATACTTAGAAGAGGTATGGTGGGTAATGCCAAACTTTCTACATAGATCTATGACATCCTTGTTTTTAAAAGTTCCTCCATTATTAGTGACAATGTCTTGAGGAATACCATAGCGACAGATAAGATAGTTCAAAATAAACTTTGAAATCTATTTTCCAATAGTGTAGGTGAGAGGAATAGCTTTGACCCACTTGGTAAAGTATTTAGTAGCGGCAAGGATGTATTTATGACCATTGGAAGAATTGGGGAAAATCTGGCCAATGAGGTTGAGACCCCAGCAGGAAAATGGCCAAGGGGTGATGGTGGGCTGAAGAGATTGGGAGGGAGCATGTATCAAATCATTGTGTTGCTGACAAGGCGCATATTTATTTACATAGTTGTAGGCATCATGTTCCATATTAGGCCAGTAGTATCTAGTGCATAATAATTTCTTGGACAAAGTGAGTCCACTGGAATGAGCTCCATAGATTCCTTGGTGTACCTCCTCTAAGGATGTTTGTGCTTCATCAAAATTAAGACACCTTAGAAGAGTTCCATCAAAATTCTTTCGGAATAGGGTATTACCAAGGATCATGTAGAAAGAAGTGTGGAGAATGAAGTTTTTTCATTCATTAGGTGTTAAGGCAAGTGGGGTATGTCCATCGTGAAGATAGGAGTATATTTCTTTATACTATGGGGAATTAGGATCAGCAATTTCACACACCATTTCAGAATTTTATTTGTCACAGGCAGGGACCGTAAGTTTCTCAACAAGAAACTCACACTGTATACTATGTTCTAGCATGGTGATCAAGAACCTAATAGTAGCCATTGTGTGAGCTTCTTTTTTGTTTGTGTGAGGAATTTGCTAGAAGACCAAATCAATGAAATGTTGTTTCAGGTCTTCAACCATGCAGTGATGGGGAAGCAGTTTATCATCCTTTGTTTGATATTCATCAAGAACTTGTTTGATAACCAATTGTGAATCACCTAATACTAACAAACTAAGAATCTTCCATTGTATGGCCTAATAGATTCCAAGTACAAGGGCTTCATATTCTGCAATATTGTTGGTACAAGGAAATTGTAATTTATAAGATTTAGGGATGAGATCCCCTTGTGGCATAACAAACAAGATTCCTACCCCCGATCCTTTTTGAGTAAAGGATCCATCAAAATAAAGTGTCCATGAGATACTCAGGCAAAGATTCAGGACTGATTCATCTAGAAAATTGGTGATCAATGGATGTTGTCCATCAACAGGTGCTTCTACTAACTGATCTGCAATGACTTGTCCTTTTATAGTTTTTCGATCCACATAAATAATGTCAAATTCACTGAGGACCATAACCCATTTTTTCGTATATCCAGTAAGAGTAGCTCTTAATAGGAGATATTTGAGTGGATCAATCTTGGTGACAAGCTAAATTTTGTGATTGAGAGTATAATGTCATAGCTTCTATGTGCAGAAGACAACAGCCAAATATGCATTTTCAATGAGGGAATAATTCTACTCATAACCAATGAGAGTCCTATTGAGGTAATAAATTGCTCACTCTTTTTCTATATCATCTAATTGGGCCAACATAGCACCTAATGCAACCTCTATGGTAGATATATACAAAATTAGAGGATGGCCAGCAACAGGTGGATTTTCCAGGTACCCTTTTAGATTCTCAATTGCATTTTGAAATAAGCAATCCCATTGGAACTTGATATTCTTGCGCAGGAGATGAGAAAAGGGATGCACCTTATCTGCCAATTGTGACATGAATCTCTTGATGGAATGAAGATTTCCTTGTAATTTGCACAACTATTTCAATGTTTTTGGTGGTGGCATCTCTAGGATTGCTTTTACTTTCTTTGGATCAACTTCTATTCTACGCCATGACACAATGTATCCCAACAGCTTACCAAATTGTACTCCAAAGAAACATTTCTTAGGATTCAGCCAAAGCTTTTTGTATCATCGAAAAATGGAAGCACTTCCATTTTGGACTATTTTAGCCCTCTGATTAAGTGGTTTGGGGTCATTTCAAGTGCCTTGAATGGGTCTTTGACTTGGATCTGGCTTTTTCCCTATTCTGCGTCATTTTCCACTTCTATCCGGTCTGTTTCTGGCATCCTGATCTACAAATCTAAGGTTCTTGACCTAAGGGTCAAGGTCAACCTCAACCCTGACCTAGGTTAGAGTTGAACTTGACCATGACCTAGGGTCCAAATTTCAAGTTTCTGAGGTTTACAAATGTCGAGCTTCAGAAAGATTTAATTCCCGCTTGCAGGTTTGTTGTTTTGGTCTTCGAGGAAATGACTCTTGAAATTATATTTAATATAGGTCCACTTCTAGGGTTATAGGTCTAATTTTAATTTAATTCTCCTATGTATGCCTCTCTAGAAGATTGTGCCCTAGATTTGTATATAAGGAAGCCTTTCTCCTCTCATTTTCTCTAAGAAGAAGTGTGAAAGACAAGCTAAGACTTGAAGAAAGCTAACCATCTATTGAAGCAATTTCATCTACTCTCAATAATTAAAGCATTCAAGAATTCAATTCATCAAGGAGATCCATTGGTATCCATTGAAGGATTCAAGCTCTATGGATCCCTCTTGTTGAATATTTCTCCATCCACATCCATGCAAGCCTCTTCCTATTCCAAGATCCATTTGAGATTAGTGTTGAAGATATAAAGTAAATTGATTTGATACATCCTACATCCTACATTCTAAATTCTACATCCATTTGGCACATACATACTTCTGGATCCAAGGATTCGAATCCTCCACAAGGGTTTCTATACAAGCAAGGTGAATTTGTTTATTTATGCAATTTCAATTCTATTATAAGGTTAATTCCAAAATCAGGGTTTGACCAAGGAAAACCCCTCCCCCCAAACAAACAAAACCATTTTTATTATAGGTACAGGTATAGGATAGTAAATTACAGAGTAGATTTGGATACCTTTTTCAGCCAACTTTTGGGATCTGCGAACTGATTTTTCATCAGAGCAGTGCAGGTCAAGGTCAACATTTTGGGGTACAATTGCACCCATGCATTTGGATCAAGGTCGACCTAACTCAGAAAAGGAAAATATTTCTAGGTTTTGTCTATCTCTGTGTTTCTATTCCAGATCTGATTGTAAAATTTCCTGAAACCCAATACTGACATCAAAAAATAGAAATTTCTAGATCTTCTATATTTTGAGGTTAGTACTTGTCTTCATTTCATTTCAATTGAATTTTTAATCAATTCAAATCTATTATATACTCTTCATCCATTATTCAGGAATGTAAGGCTTTTCTTCTTTCTTCTCATTTTTGATCGATTGATGCATTTGTGCATTAACCATTTTCTTATGGTTCATCAAAGTGGATCTTTCCTTTATGAAATTTGGGGATACAAGGAGAATAGTATCTTCCCCCAAAACCTTTAAATACATCACATGTCATATCATACATTCATCCAATAAACCAACCATTTTTATCCATTACATTTTTTTGAACCCGCGATAGACAACTCTTTCTTTTTGTGCTAGATTTACATTTCATGTTAGATCTTGCATGCATATTCAATTAGCCTTATTTTATTTTTTCTTAGTTTAGTTCATTTGCATTGCATCAGTGTATGAGCTTTACTACCTCTAGTCCTACCTATAATATCCTGGTTAGAAGAAGTTGCAAACTTATGAGTTCCTTTGATCCTGAGTCTTCCTCTCCTTTCCTTAGGGTCCCAGATGACAATTTGATCACTCATGATTCCAATCCTTCTATAGAGCATAAATCTTCTCACTCATATCATGATGAGGATGATATTTTAAGAGTTTCTCTTGAACAAGTCCAAAAACTTTCAACCAAACTTGATAAAATGGGAAATTGACTTATTCAAGAAAACCATAATCAAGATTCTATCGAAGCTACAGAGGCTCTTAATAAAGTCCTTCATGATAGTGATCAAGGTGCTAATATCTTGTGTGGTATTAATCATTTTGTGTATTTAAATGTTAAACCTTTAGCTCAAGAATCTCAAGATCTAGGATTCACTCCTCATGTCACTAGTGTGGAACCTTCTTATGTTCTTTTACCTAGCAATCCTACTTACACTCCTCCTTTAGTGACTACATCTCTTACATTTTCCAATCCTTTAGCTTCAAATCTTCCATTTCCATCTCTTCCTATGAGTGTTCCACTAGTGTATCTACCTACCTCATTGCCTTCATACCATAGTGTTCCTTTTACCTATTCCAATCCTCTTCCAACTATGGTTCCAAGTGTTCCACTGGTTGTGTCTTCTATTCCCACCACTTCCTAAACTTTTCCCAGTGTTCCTAATGTTTCTATGCCTCCTATTTATTCTAATGATTCTACCATCATTATTTTGGCTGCAACTGTATCATGTTTACAACAACAACTTGCATCCTTAACTCAATCCAATTTTAGTATTCCAACATGTGACATGGGTAGTCCTTTATTCCTAGACATTATTCATGCTCATGTCCCTTAGCAAGCCAATATGCCTCATCTTGCGAATTAAAATGGTAAGGGAGATCTTGTCACTCATGTTAAAACATTTCAAATCCTTTGTAGTGAATATTCTCATGACCATAGGATTTTAGCCAAGTTGTTTGCTAGAACTTTTTGTGATAAGGCCTTGCAATGGTATTATTCCTTGCCTCCTTATTCTATTGATTCTTTTCCAAAACTTCATAATACCTTTATTCAACAGTTCCAAAACAACATTGGTTCTCAAGTGTCCTTAACTGATTTGATGCATTATAAATAGAATACTAAAGAAAAATTAACTAAATTTATTGGTAGATTTAAGCATTTGTATGCTCAAATTTCTTATCCTATTCCTGATATTCATATTCATCATATTGTTAGAATGAATTTAGAATAATTGAGAGGGGAGGGGTGAATCAGTTATCCCCAGGTCTAGATGTAGAAAATAAAACTTTCTATATTTTAGATCTACTCGGCAGCAGTAGCATATGTCAACAACTTAATCATGCAGTTTACTGTCTAATGTAATTAGCTTGTAGAAACATAACAGTAAAACAAACCATAAGCATTCACACAAGTTGACACAAGTATTTAACGTGGAAACCCAATATGGGAAAAATCACCAGTAACATGCTACCAAGTTTCACTCTTCTGAAGTGAGCTCTGTGAGGATCCAACCCTATTAAAGGTTACAATAACACACTGTTAGGTGTGACCTGGTTAAAGGATCTAATCACCCTGTTAGGAGTGGCCTTGTTAGAGGACTTAGAACATTCCACCTAAATGTCACCTTGTTAAAGGATTTATACAAATGACTGTTAGGTCAACCTTGTTAAAGGATTTTAACTAATACAATGGTTAGAAAGTAATCAGCAGTTGTGATATGATACATACAACTTACTTTGCAAATTTAGATCCAATTATAGCTCTGATGTTAACTTACTAGATGGCCTGCATTGTCATTTCAATCTTCTAATCTGCTTGGAAATCCATCAAGCAATCACACATGCAACTCTTTGCTTCTATATTTAGCCTTCTCTGCTAGGTCATGCCAAACAGTAAATCAACTATGAAATCCTCTTGCATACACACATCCACTTCCACACTTAGTAGCACACTCAATGAATAACCCCCTGAGGTTATCATATACCTCTCTATCTAGGTCAGATAAATCTTTGCCTCTTAATCAAGATCGTAGATCTTAGGTTAGGTTAGATCCAACAGATCATTCCATCATTGCATTACATTTACTTCTCCAAAGTAGTCTCTAATTAAATCTTGAAACCATGCATTAATTATGGTTACCCATATACTAAATGATGTGGATCAATCTTTAATTAACATTACATATCCCAATAAAATTAACTAAGTTGGCCAGAGATCTCTAATCTCATCATTAATACAAGTACTGTAATTTGGCCAACATCACTGTTTCCACTCGGAAATTTCACTAGTGCTCGGTATTGAACAAACTTGCTTGTCAAAAACAACTTTGCTCAGCACAAACAACTTTTCTCGGCACAAGAAACTTTACTCGACACAAGCCAAACTTGCTCAACACAAAACAGCCAGAAAAACTATCTTTGAAAGATAAACAACTAATTACTTTGCCAGAATGCCAACTGATCAAGTACCCTTTTATTTGCCTTAACTCAACCATTTACTTGGTCTTCTTGTTAAATCTTCTTCATCAACAATAGATATGGTACTCAAACAGATAACAATAGTCTCACCAGTTAAGGTTCAACAGCAATGACAAAATAACAATTGCTTGCAATGTCACTTTCCAACAATATCCCTCTTTGGCATTGATGGAAACACAAAACATTAAAACAATGATTTAACAAGCATAGTTACCATACAATCCAAAAATTCACCTGTGTTCCTTGATATGAACAAATCTTCATTAATGTCTTTAGCTTCATTTTGATTCTCATCTGTAAAACATTTCTCCCTCTGTGTCTGTAATCACATTGTAATCATCTGTGTCTAATCATCTATAGACTCCCTCTGAGTAGATAATCACTTCAATGTTTTTAAATGTAACTTCAGCCTCTATATAGGTAATCTCTCCCTCTTTATACTTAATCTCTCCCTCTAGGTAATCTTAACTTCTACCTCTATATAGGTAATCTCTCCCTCTTTGACAACAATGCCAAAGACTTTGAAATCTTTATCATGTAGATCTTCAGTATCATGTTGATCCTATCATCTTGATTATGACTGATTTTCTTTTCTATCCTTGTCCAACTTCACAACTTTAGCCAACATCCTAAAGTGTGACTTATTGTGCATCAATGTGTTAAGTATTCTGAATGTAATATTTGATGCAACAGTACCATACAAAACTTAATTAGCCTCAATTAGGGGAATCACCCCCATTTTACCTCGCAGATACTCATGAGCATCCTTGGGTAGTGCCTTTGTGAATATGCCTGCTAATTATTCTTTAGTGTTCACATAGTCCAATCTCACTTCTTTATTATGATCTATCTCTCTCAAGTAATGATACTTGATAGCTATGTGCTTTGTCTTTGAGTGCATAAAAGGATTTTTAGAAATATTAATGGCACTCATGTTATCACAATATATGACAACTGGTTCAATGATTTCTTCCTTCATACCTTTCAGTAGTATCTTCAACCACACAATGTTAGAACAATTGACTGTTGCTGCCACATACTCAACTTTAGCTATAGATTGTGAGGTGCAATTCTATTTCTTGCTTGTCCATGAGATCAATCTTTTACCTAAAAGAAATTCTCCACCAGAAGTGCTTTTCTTGTCATCAACATTTCCAGCCCAATTAGAGTCAATGTAAACTCTGAGTTCAAACTTGTCATTCTTCTTGTAATATAGACCATAGTCATCAGTTCCTTTTAAATATCTTAGATTCCTTTTTACTGCCATCATGTGAGTTTCCTTGGGGTTAGCAGAAAACCTTGTAATAATTACAATAGCTAGGGAAATGTCAGGTCTACTGTGTACACCATACTGTAGTTTTCCAATCATTGATTTGTAGAGTGTTTGGTTCACTTCTTTTGTGTCATCATCTTTTGTCAGCCTCTGTCCAGTAGCCATGGGTGTACTCACTAGTTTGGACTCTTCCATTCCAAAAAAATTTAGTATCTCCTTGATATATTTAGATTGAGTGATATAGATACCATTTTTCATTTGATAAATTTATAAGCCAACAAAGAATTTTATCTCACCAAACATAGACATCTCAAATTCAGTTTGCATCTCTATTGCAAACTTTTGGCATTACACATCTTGTCCACTAAATATGATGTCATCTACAAAAATTTTAGCTAATAATGTACCTTTTCTTTTCTTTGTCTTTAAATACAGGTTGTTGTCATTGGTTCTTGCAAATCCAATCATGATCAGATAATTGTGCAATCTCTCATACCATGTTCTTCGTGCTTGCTTCAGTCCATATAGTGCTTTGTGCAATCTGCAAACCATATTCCTTTTGTTTGGGTCAACAAAACCATCATCTTTCTCAATATAGACTTCTTCTTCCAAGATACCATTGAGAAATTTAAATTTCACATCCATCTGATAAACTTTGAATCCTTTATAGGCTGCATATGCAAGTAAGGTTCTGACTCCTTCCAATCTTGTGACTGCGGTGAATGTTTCACCATAGTCAATTCCTTCTTCCTATGCATAACCCTTGCATACTAGTCTAGCTTTGTTTCTTGTCACATCTCCATGCTCATTCAGTTTATTCCTGAATACCCACTTTGTACCAATTACATTTTTATCCTTCAGCCTAGGTACAAGTGTCCAAGTCTTTTTCTTCTCAATTTGTTCAATTTCCTCATTCATTTCCTGTATCCAATCTTCATTTTCCAAAGCATCTTTCACTTTTTTGGGCTCAAATTCACATAACAAACGTGTGCTATTTTTCAACTTACTTTGTGTCATAACAACAGAATCCTTTGATCCAATGATTTGATCAGGATTATGGTGTCTCCTCACATATTTTTCTAGAGTAGGCTCAAGTCTTGTTTCAGATTCAATTTTTGTGTTCAGTTCTGGTTGATTCTGAGACTCGACATCTCCATCAGATAGCTCGGCATTCACTTGTTGTTGCTCAGCAACTCCACTCTATGACTCGATAGGTGCATGTTGTTGCTCAGTAGTAGCCTTAGGTAATGTATTAGAATCTTCCTCATCTAGATATATGAATGATCTATAGCTTTTAGGCTCTTGTGTACTTTCAGTTTCATTCCTTTCTACAAACTCATCAATTCTAACATTTACACTTTCCACAACTTTGTTAGTATTAGAATTCAAACATTTGTATGCTTTTCTTTTCATTGAATAACCAAGGAATATACCTTCATCACCTTTAGCATCAAGTTTTCCATTTTTGTTGTCCTTCAGTATAAAACATTTGCTTCCAAATACTTTAAAATACTTTACACTAGGTGCATAACCATACCAAATTTCATAAGGTGTAGCATTTGTAC
>MU223849.1:1472678-1495443 GCA_018584345.1 Thuja plicata
TGGTCTTCTTGTTAAATCTTCTTCATCAACAATAGATATGGTACTCAAACAGATAACAATAGTCTCACCAGTTAAGGTTTGACAGCAATGACAAAATAACAATTGCTTGCAATGTCACTTTCCAACACATATGTTTATTTCAAATTTGCAAAAGGGTATTAGAGATAGGATTCTACTTACTGAATTTACCTCTTTTCAACAACTTTGTAAAATGCTTCATCATTATCAATTACAAGTGAGTCAATTTGAGAGTAACACTCCAATGGCTCCTGTTCCAGTTGATAAGAGTGATGCTGCTCCTAATCCCAACAAGTTTCAGAAACCTAACGATTATGTCAAAATCAATAAACAAGCAAATGAAGTTGTTGATCAAGTTGGTTTTGCATCCAACAATGCCACTTCTGCATCCACTACTTTTCATTTAAATTGTATGTTTACTCCTCTTTCTAAATATTTACATTCTATTATGAGTAAATTGTTGACTACTAATATGATTACTTTACCTCCTATTTGACCTCTTCTTCCTAATATGATGGCATCAAAATCTGTTGATCCCAAAGCCTTTTGTCAATACCATCGTCAAAATGGCCATGATATTGAGAAGTGTTATTCTCTAAAACATAAATTTCAAGACTTAATTGATTCTAATGCTTTATTTGTTTATAATTTTGATTCTAGTGGGAAAAATTATGTCTCTCCTCCTAATCAAAACCTTTAAATCTATACGAATCTATTGCCTACACATGATACTAATACCATTGTTCAACCATCTTTTGTGGATATTGTTTATGATTCAAAGATGGATGATCTCAATCATATTGTTAACCATGTGGAGGATGTTTTTTCATCTCAACCTATATCTCCACCCCAGCCTCAATCTCAACCTCTTATTCAAGTTCCTCCATCTCAACCTCAACTTCAAGTTCCACCTCAACCTAAACCGAAACCTCAATCTAAACCTTCAAAACAACCAAAGGATAAAAGACCTAGGGAACTCTCGATCACCTTCAATGATTCTGAGACTATTAAAGCTCCTGATGGTTCCCTCTACATTTATTCTAGGATTGCTAAGATATGTACGCATGCTTGGCTTGTTGATCCTACTTCCTTAGTCAATGTCATCACTAAAGAAAATATTTTTATGAAGAACTTACAATGAGATTATTATGATACATCTGATGTGTGGATTCAAACTTGTAATAGTTTTCTGTATCCATCATTTGGTTCTATTAACTTACCTATTGAACTTTGTGGTAAAGTTATGGACACTACCTTCGTTGTTGTCCCTACTTCGGAACAATTTCAAGTTAAGCTTGGTTTACCTTGGTTGAATTCTATGCATGTCATTGCTTCTCCTATCCATAAGTGTATTAAGTTCATTCATGATGAAGAAGTGAAAATGATTAATAATAGTTTATATCAACCTTCTAGGCCTAGGGATTGTGCTACCCTTGACTTCTTTTGGCCTTCATTACCTAATTCATTTTCTTCTCAACCTGATAACCTTTTTCTCTCATATCAAGCCTATAAACATTGCAAGATTCTTTATTTATGCATGCCTCAGATAGATATTAATTGTGGTCTTTTTCCTACGCCTTCCATACCTCCTTTTTATATTTCTTCTATTTCTATTCATCAAGCTCCTAGTATCACTTTTCAACCTACTGAGAATCCTACTAATCCTCCTATAGAACCTGTGAAGGAACCAGTTGTTGTTCCTCTTAGTTCTCAACATATTTCAAACAAGACAAAATGTAACAAATCTACCAATGAACATTGTAAGAAGCATCAAGCTCATGCTAGGGCCCATGCCTCTGTTCTTCAAAATTATTTACCTTCTTTTGACCATCTTATGCCTGATGTGTTGGAGGAATTTAATGTTAATAATAATGTTAAGATGAATGATTATGATGATTCTATTCGCATCTTAGATTCTATTTTGATTAATCTTAATGAAGAAGATACTCTTGATGATCCTATTGATGCTGACGATGAATATGAGACTATTGATCTTGATACTAATTTACCTAATATACTTTCCACACAACTGATAATTACACCTAGTATCGAACATCGTGATTCTTAAGAGGATCCTTTTTTGGAACTGACTATTATTCCTACTGTGTTGGATATAGTCCCTATTGTGAGTTCCCCACCTTCCCTAAATGATATAGACCAAGATGGGGAGAGTAGGCAATGCGCTTGATTGGCTTGTCCTCCATGGTAACCTTTTTATGTGCTTTCCTATTGTATTTTGCTTCTCTCATAATGTATTTGCTAAATTTTTGTTAAATTATTTTATACAACCCTTGTTACTTTGTTGGTGCAAGGTGATAAGGAATCAAACCTGTTGTACAATTCCTCTATATGTATCTCTATTCTTCTATATATTGTTTTCATGTTATTTTTTACCTATACTATTGTTCTTAAATGTTTTCCTTGTGTAGTCCGCTTGGATTTGTGACGTGGTAGCACTGATTCTTTTTGGTCTCCATGTTGTGGTCCAAAAAGACTCTTCTTCGTAACTCTTGCATTTTCTTTCCTCCATTGTGATTGTAGTTCTACTTTCTTTGGGGAATGATATCAATCCATTTGCAATAATATCATATATATATACACATATTATCTTATGATCATACTAACCCCACAGTAGGTAGATCCCTTCTGTGTTCTCTGTATGTTTATGTGGTATTTCCCTTGATATGTATTCACTTGGGGGCATCTCATAGTGGAAACATAATCAGTGGAGTTATTTATGTTTCTGTTAAAGCCATTGCTCCTATTAAAGTGTTAGCAATGACTTTAACATAGGGGCATATACTCTACTCACTTTTTGCACACACGCACTTTCAAAATATGTTTACAACTTAAAAACTTTTCTCCCTTTATGGATTAGAGACTAATCCTTAAAACATGGATTTTTACCTTGTAGGATCTCTTGATCCCTCTAGTTTCAATTTACAATGTTTTGATCCCTTAAGATTGGAAGGTGTCCTTAAGACTGGATCTCTCTATGTTTTGACTTTTCTCTTTTGGAGTAGAATATTCCTAAGAGTAAATCCTTGATGGGTTGACTAGTGAGTAGCCACATTCACTAGGCGGTACAACTCCATCTTTCCAGTTGCACTTTTTCCTTGTATGATTCACAATGAGATATAGGTTCTCATTGGGCGAGGTAATCACACCCTCAATCTCTTTCTCTTTGACTGGTGATGTCTCTCTTATCATAATCTTGGAGTTGACAAATACTTGAGTCCCTAGGGGCTTGAGGATTCTTTTGTCCCTTTGATTTCAATAAGATTATCTTTTCTTTATGATCTCCTTTACCAAGAGTTTGCATCAAGTCCATACTCTTGCTAAAGTGGGGGCTAAATGTATCATCAGAAAATGGAAGCACTTCCATTTTGGACTGGTTTAGCCCTCTGAGTAAGTGGTTTGGGGTCATGTCAAGTGCCTTGAATGGGTTTTTGACTTGGATCTATCTTTTTCCTTGTTCTGCCCCACTTTCCACTTCTCTCCTGCCTGTTTCTGGCATCTTGATCTACAAATATGAGGTCATTGACCTTAGGGTCAAGGTCAACCTTCTGGGTCAAGGTCAACCTCAACCTTGACCTAGGTCAGAGTCGACCTCAACCCTGACCCAGGGTCCAAATTTCAAGTTTCTGGGGTTTCTAGATGTCGAGCTTCGGAAAGATTTAATTCCCACTTCTGGCTATTTCGGTCTTCGAGGCAATGACTCTTGAAATTATATTTAATATAGGTCCACTTCTAGGGGTATAGGTCTAATTGGAATTTAATTATCCTATCTAGGCCTCTCTAGAAGATTGTGCCCTAGATTTGTATATAAGGAAGCCTTTCTCCTCTCATTTTCTCTAAGAAGAAGTGTGAAAGACAAGCTAAGACTTGAAGCAAGCTAACCATCTATTGAAGCAATTTCATCTACTCTCAAGAATTAAAGTATTCAAGCACATTCAAGAATTCAATTCATCAAGGAGATCCATTGGTATCCATTGAAGGATTCAAGCTCTATGGAGCCCTCTTGTTGAGTATTTCTCCATCTGCATCCATGCAAGCCTCTTCCTATTCCAAGATCCATTCAAGATTGGTGTTGAAGATCTAAAGGCAATTGATTTGAGACATCCTATATCCTAAATTCTACATTCTACATCCATTTTGTGCATACATACTTGTGGATCCAAGGATTCGTATCCTCCACAAGGGTTTCTATACAAGCAAGGTGAATTTGTTTATTTACTTTGTTTATTTATGCAATTTCAATTCTATTATAAGGTTAATTCCAAAAGTGAGGTTTGACCAAGGAAACCCCCCCCCCCCCACCAACAAACAAAACCATTTTCTTGCATGTATAGGTACAGGATAGTGAATT
Source organism: Thuja plicata (assembly GCA_018584345.1). NCBI lineage: Eukaryota > Viridiplantae > Streptophyta > Pinopsida > Cupressales > Cupressaceae > Thuja > Thuja plicata. The sequence continues at coordinate 1,477,066 of MU223849.1, forward strand.
ACAAAGCAAATTTGAATACCCTTTTCGGCCAACTTTTGGGATCCACGAACAGATTTTCCGTCGGAGCAGTGCAGGTCAAGGTCAACATTTTGGGGTAAAATTGTGCCCTCGCATTTGGGTCAAGGTAGCCCTGACTCATAAAAGGAAAATATTTTTGTGTTTTGTCTATCTCTGTGTTTCTGTTCCAGATCCAGTTGCAAAATTTCCTGAAACTCAATACAGATACCAAAAAATAGCAATTTCCATATCTTCTATATTTTGAGGTTAGTACTTGCCTTCAATTCATTTCAATTAAGGTTTTAATCAATTCAAATCTATTATATACTCTTCATCCATTATTCAGGAATGTAAGGCTTTTCTTCTTTCTTCTTATTTCCGATCGATTTATGCATTTGTGCATTAACCATTTTCTTATGGCTGATCAAAGTGGATCTTTCCTTTGTGAAATTTGGGGCTAGGAGGAGAATCTTATCTTCCCCCAAAACCTTTAAATACATCACACATCATATAACACATTCATCCAATCAACCAATAATTTTTATCCTTTACACTTGTATTTCTCAAATCTCTCAAAAATGGTAGCAAGGATGGGAATGTGTGATTCTCATGTCTTGGATTTTCCCAAAAGATCATCCACATAGTCTTCCATGATGACACGTCAGAGATCATGGAAGATGGTTGTCATTTCTCTCTGATATGTAGCACTAGCCTTCTTGAGGCCAAAGGGAATCACCTGATAATAGAAGGTACCCCAAGGTGTTGTGAATGTAATCTTGTGTTGATCTTCTGGTGCTATCCTGATATGATTATAACTAGAGAAGCCATCCATGAGGGAAAACATCTCATGCCCAGCAGTCAAATCCACTATAATATCAATATTGGGAAGTGAAAATTCATCCTTAGGATATGCAAGGTTCAAGTCTCTAAAGTCAGTACAAATGCAGATGCCCCTAGCAGGCTTGCCTACTGGTACAATGTTGGAGACCCATTTAGGATAGTCTATAGGTCAAATTACTTATGCATCAAGCATCTTTTGAAGTTATGCTTTGACTAATAATGCCACTTAAGGATGCATCTTGCGGATTTTTTATTTGACAGTTTTCACATTAGGATCTACAACAAGATGGTGCATGACAAGAACTATATAGAGCCCAGGCATGTCTTTTTAGGTCCAGGCAAAGTTAATTTTATGATTTTGAAGGAATGCAATCATGTCTTTCTTTTTTTTATCACTAAAAGAGACTACAATATAAGTGATTTGGGGATTTGCTTCTGTACCCAGATTGATTGGGATAGTGTCATCAATAATCATGGAGGACATTTCTAGTTCTGACGATATGAATGGTAGGTTAGCTTCTGCCTCCTCTAGTGCCTCAGAAAGGTTTTCACTAGAGGATGCATCCTTTATTTTATCTTTTTCTTCATCCGAGGGTGCCTGCAAGAGGCTTTCACCAGGGGATTTTTTTGTATTTTTATTTTTATTGTCATTTTTGTGACTAAGAGAATTGATCTAGCTACCGAAGTAGGTTTGCTTGCTGAAGTGGATATGATGTTCATATGCTCAGAGATTCTTAAGTCCAAAGAGAGATAAAATTGCCTCATCCAAATCACAAATGTTTAAATCTAGTGGTGAATCTTGTTGATCCCAATCAATTAGTTCAGGGTTTGTGACGGGAAGATGAGGGGATAAAAGGTCAGCTTGTGTTATGGTGAGGACATGGGAAAAGTTGTCAAGGTCATCTTCAACATATTGGAAAGGGACTTCAAAAAAATCTTCTTCAGTGTCTGAATCTGAGGTAGCTAAATAATAGTCCTTGGAGAATTTAGTCTTAGTTGATATGGAACCCAATCTGTGTCCTCAAGGATAGCCATTTGCTATCACAATTTTCTTCTTACCAGTTTCATTTGAGCCAAGGCCATTGCCATCATACCCCATGCTTTCAACAATGGGCTGGCTTTGATCTATTTTCCATTAGGGAATGTTACTGGTTTTTCTTCTTCATTATAAAGCCAATCAAGGACATTGGATTCCATGTGTTCATCTGACAAAGACCCCCAATGTTTAAAAGTGGTTGTCTTGCATTGCATAAGGTCTTTTTCTCTGGACGGAGTTAACAGCGATGGCCTCCCATAGGATTTTGGGGACAAAGGGAGTTGTCCAATGCATAGGTAACTTTCAAATTTTTATTCTTCCATGCCCTAATCTGTGAAAGTGATCTTTGTTTCAGACTCAGAGGTTTTTTCTTTGGTGACCTTTTCTTTTCCTTTAGATTGATCAGTTTGTGTTTTTTATGTCTTTTCTGTAGCCAAGGAAGTTTCTTGAATAAGTGCTTCTTTCTCAAAAGGTCATTTGAACTCATTCAACAGACAATAATTGGATTGTTTTCCTTCTAACCTCTTGCAATATTGGAATGGTTCAGGATCTCTTGGAATTGTGATCTCTCTACCATGATGTGGAAACTTGAGGCATTGATGGTAGGTAGAAGGTACACCTTTGATAGCATGTATCCAAGGTCGGCCCAACAAGATGTATGGTAGATCCAGGTCCTGCACTGACAAATAGTTTAAATTGGGTTTGGGCCCACTTGTAGCGGTAGTGTGATCAAACCTTTTCTTTCTCATTCTCTATCATCATAAGCCTTTATTTTGATTCTCTTATCTACGTCTAGGAGGTCCTCAGAAAGACCGATGTTGCGAATCATTTTCAATGTACCCAAATTTAGGCTAGATCCACCATCTATAAGGACTCATTTGATTTTAGTGGATTGGATTTTAGCTTCAATGTGGAGGGATTTATTACGGTGAAGGTCAGGACCATGAAAATCTTTGTTAGTGAAAACAAGATGCTCTTGTGTGGTTAAATTCCCAATCATGGCTTGGAACTGGGCAGTGTTGATATTTTTAGGAACACGGGATTCATTCGAGGCATCCTCAAGAACTTCTTTGTGGATATGTGAGCTACACAGAAGTTCTAAGATAGATATTTGTGCAGGAGTCTTTCCTAGTTGGGCCAATAGGTCGTAATGTGAAGTAGGTCAAGTAACAGTAGATGCTGTAGCTGATGGAGTTGCATATGTAGAGGGATTATCAGTAGCTTGGATAGTGACTCTGGGTCTGTGTGTGGTAGCATTAAAATTATCAGCTTTGAGTATTATGGTATTGACATGAATTTCAGATTCTTTAATGCGTCCACAAAGACAGTCAAAACCAAAGATATCATTTTCTTTTAGACTTCCATACGTTTGATCATTGCATGTGATAGTGTTGGTTAAGTAATCATATGGGATCACGTTAGATGCATTGTTTTGATTGTGTTGCGGAAAAGGTTGGTTGTAGACTTTGAGTTTTTCATTGGATGAAGAAGAATTCTAGCCTTTGACTTTGATTTTTCCATCATCAACAAGATGTTGTACAAAATGTATGAGTTTCATCAACTTCTTGGTATCATGTCCTTTAACGTGGATGATAATCACAGTATTCATTCTCTCGATACCAAGCAGGTTTGGGTTAATTTTCATCAAAAGGCCGAGTGTTTGGATAGACTATCATTCCTTGATCCACAAGTTGTTTAAAGATTGCATCTAATGGTTCCGCCAATGTTGTGAACTGTCATCGTTGCCGATTTTTGTTATTGTCATTGTTGTTGTTGTTATTGTTGTGAGGGAACAAATAAGATTGATTGCACGGTCGATTGTTATTTTGATTATTGTTCTAATTTTGGTTCTGATTGTTGTTTTGATTTTGATTCTGATTTTGATTCGGATTGTTGTTGTGATTGTTTTGATTATTGTTATTGGACGCTTGAACATTTTGAACATGTTTGGCATCAGTCACTCCATCGTTGACAACTCCTTTGTTTTTATTCTAGAATTTTAGTTTATCATTGTTGGAAGGAGTATAGTGTTTGATGCTACCTTTTTGCAAAAGCCCATCTTTGATGTATTTTCCCTTCTTGACAAGGGATTCAAAGGTGTCAGGTGAATCCATTTTCATTTGGAATGACATCTCGAGGATCAAATTCTTTGTGAAGATGTCAATTAAGTGACTATTAGGTATTTTCCATGGCATACGATTAGAAGTATGTCTCCATCCTTGTAAGAATCTATCAAAGGTTTCACCATTCTTTTGTTTGGTATTGCACAAATCGTTGAGTGTTTCTTGATGTTCAATGTTATATAAATATTTTCCAACAAATTTCTCTGCCAGAGAATGTAGAGATTGACCCATAAGGAAGGTCCATGAACCATTCTAAAGTTGCGCCTCCAAGAATCCTAGTGAAGAGTCTCTTTAGGTAATTTTTGCGGTAGGTGACTTCCTGACATGCAATGTAAAATTCCTTGAGATGTTGTAGAGGGCATGTCTCTCCCTTGTATTTTTTGAATTTAGGCATCTTAAAGTTTGGAGGGAATGGTTGCATCATGATAGACTTATCGAATGGATAGGGACAAATCTCATCAAAGGAAAACTCTTTTTTGCCCCCATTCTGCAAACCATGCACAAGACTTTTGAGCTCATTAGTTTGTTGGGATAAATTTGGAGGGTTGTGTGGAATATATTGTAACCCATAAGATTGTCCTCCTCCAAAGTGTGTAGTTGAAAACCCAGTGGAGGTCATACCAACTATGGGAGGGGCTATGTATTGGTAAGCTCGAGATGTGTTGGTCGTAGATGTCTTCATGCCCATTGTCAGGAATGTAGATGATGTAGATAAAGGCATGGAAATCTTCCCTATGTTGTTAGCGTTAGCACTTTCCCCTTGAGAGGTATTTGTTGTCGTTTGAGTGCTATTGTGTGAAGTAATGTTGGGAAAAACACTTAGGATCTCTTGGATTTGTTTGGGTGTCAATTGGACTATTGATGTAGTTGTTGAAATGGGTGTTGATGTAGGAACTGATGTAGAAGACTCACTTGCAATTGCTTTACTGGTGTCACATGATGATGTTGCATTTGAATTGGAGGCCATGGCTATGCTTGTAGAAGTTGTATCCTTAGTGATGTTACAAGTGAGAAGTGATTCGTAAAAGTCAGTGGGCACTGTAATTCCATTTTGAATGAGGTTCAAGAAGATCTCGTCATTGTTATGCCTAATGGTCTTTTCAACCATTTATAAATTATATGGATCCCTAAGAAAAACATTCACTTGTGTAGTTCTTTCTTCTTGATCCATTAACTGAGTTTCTTCAGGCACATTGGATATGTCATTAATTCACATTGCGAGGCCTTGAAAGAATTGAGTGGGAAAAGGATTCTACTCATTAAAGGAGTTGATGGGTTCTGCATGCCTCATGTTTCTTGCTTGTGATCGAGTAACTGCCATACAAGGGTAGACCTAGAAGAATGAAAGATGAGGAAATGTGAGATTGGAAGATGAAAGTGGATGGAGAAAAGATATTGTTCAGGGATTGATTTGGATTTGATTGATTGGATTTGATTGATTGATGTTTGATTAAGGATTGATTGATGATTGCTCAGGATTGGTTGATGATTGATTTGGATTGAAAGGTTTTTAGAGAAAAACCTAGGTATAACAAGACCTTGTGATGACACAAACACAAGAGGATTAAATTGGATGATATCAGTTTCTACTTGAAGATAGACTTGTGATCTCAAGCAAATAGGATATTACCAATGGAAGTAAATTACTTGAGATAGACTAATTGTCTAAAAGAAATGTTGTGTTTGTCTAAGGATGAAGGCCTACAATACTTTTGAGTAAGGTCATCCAACCTAAGAAAGGATTGATTTGATTTTGATTTGAAGTCCAAAAAGGTTTGATCTAATACTCTGAGAGACATAGGGTGATGTCTAATGATGATGGAAGAATGAGAAATTCATTTGGAAACAAGAGGTTGATCTAGTCGTATTGCTCAAGAGTAAAAAAAGGAACGATTGATGGGATACTTGGCCATGAAGTTGCAAACTTTGTTGTTGTATATGATAGCATCAATTTTCTTGTAATAATCAATTTTGTGATTGATTGATATTCCTTGGATTTGTCAGTGGTTTCATTTTGGTCTCGATAAACTAGAGGAGTTGGAAGCTTAAACTTCTTGTGCTTCTTGGAATCGGCCATGTCCTATAGTGAGAAAATCTGATTTTGATTGAGAAACTGAAGGTTTCATGACAAATGATTTTAGGACCTCATAAAAGACCAAATTTCAAAGATCTTGGTAAGTTTTGGATCTTACTATTTTTAAGCAAAGATGACAGTCTCAGATGAAGATGACAATTTGATATTGCACAGATAGCAAAACTGTGCAAATAACAATCTGTGAAGATGGCAATGCCAGAGCAAAGACAACAGTCTGCAGAAAGGATAGTGTTTTGATGATTTGACAAAAATTTGATTTCTGTTTGATTTTTAGTGAATTTGTTCAATGGAAAGAACTAATTTCATCACAGTTAAACCAGAAAATATCATGAATGTGTCTCAAAAACAATCCGACAAGGGACAAAGCAACCTTGAAGGATACAAACAAGTGTGACAAATTTGTTTGTTGAGGATTCCGTTCATATTTTGGATTTGTCAATGTTCTTCAAGCACTTAAAACACAATCTACCTAAGGAATTGGTGTAGCATGAAAAGATTTTCTCGCAAGCTTAGGTACACACATAAGAGATAATCATAATATGATCGTCACCAAGCACACAATGGCTCTAGTCATGATGTTGTATTAGCCAATATCAAACGCTCAGGGTGGCATGAATGTACAAGTGATCTTGGGGAAGTCACTATCTTCCTTGCACAAACATTATCACCTTTAGGGGTGTTTTGGGTATCTTCTAAGCCTAGGGTGTTTAGTAGTTTTCTTCGTTTGATTGTATCCTCTATGTTCATACAAGCACGATTTAGGCGTATATCCCCATAGAGCGTCTTGACAAAAGTGGTCACATAAACATGATTGAGACCGTTAGGCTGCACTTATGTTAGACGTGAGTCGAGTATAAGATCAAATACCAACTGACTCATGAGGATTTGGCCCCAAAGGGTAAATTTGATTAACATGAGTTGGAGTGGTGTGCTTACACCTCATTCTCACATGGGTCATTCCCGAGAGATTTCTTTCTCAACCAGCAGGCCCATCTAAAGGATTAACTTGAAAAGCATGGATTGGTGATGAGAGGGGTCTAGATTTTTTATTTTCCCTCAAGGGGTAAATATCATACTCTCCTATCCAATGTCATCTTCTCCAAAACACACCGGACACTTGTTCTTTCCAAAAGATATAATTGTCTAAGACCAAATAAGTGTGTCTAGGTTTTTGATCTCCCAAAAAAGGAAGAGAGCATACTCCCCTAACACTTGTTTTGAATTACACAAAAAGATCACCTAGTTATCTATATGCCTAATAAAAATGCTAATCAAGCACAATCGTTTAGTTGATTTTATTTTGGCAACCTGCAAGACAACGTGAGTAGTTTCAAATGATATTATTTGACAAGCGAGCTACAAAAAGATTGATTAGTAGTTTGGATGTTTAACCTTCAGAAACGATGCTGCAAAACCTCAAAAATGATTAGCAACCTACAAATCTGACAAATAATGAGAAAAGATAGTACATCTACACAGACGGCAGTTACAGAGCGCAAACAGTGAAATAGCACAGATGACTGTTCTATGCATACAATAGTTTAAAACACGGTATTTATTACCTTCTAGAAGTACAAACATGCACAAACAGTAATGTTTCATCACAGACGCTAATCTACAGAGATGATAGAGTACCTGCACAGATGATGATCTATAGAGACAGCAAAGTACTTGCCTGGACGGTAAAAAAATAGAGAGTTAGCCCAAAAAGCTTTGATTAGCAAAAATATTAACCCTTTTTATAAATTTTGACAGCATTTAACTCTCAAAAAGTGATACACTGTCAAAAACCCGAGAGTAAAAAACTGTGAAATATGATAAAAAGATGTTTTAAAGTAAATTTAGACTAAATTTTTTTTTGACAAGCAAAGATGGTGATTTTAGAGCGCAGATGATGAAACTATGTAGACGGTGATCTGTACAGACGGCAATCTAGAAACACAGATAGCGATCTCAGTGCAGAGACGGCTCTGTGAAACACATTTCTAGAATCATAGAAAAAATGTGAAAAATTCAAAAAAATGAAAAATAAGGGATGTGGGTCCCACCGGACGTGCCAAAATGTGTATGCTGAAAACCTACCTGTTGGGATCACACTAAGATATGCAAACATTAGAACATACAAATCATATTAACATATCAAAACATGATCAAATCAAGAGTTTCCATCATAACCTCTGATGAGCCAAACAAGTGCACCTAAGCCTTGTTGATTTGCTGTTAGAGAGGAATGTGGGTGTGCTCTCCCAACACAATAACTAAATCCCACTATGATGATAAATGATAGTTAAAATGCAAGCTAATGGATGTGGTAAAGAGCTCAAGAACAAGTATGAGGAACTTGTCTCAAGCCTTCATCAAAATGATTATTCAAATGCAAAGAAGTAAGCTAATGCATGATAACAATGCAAAAAAAATGGATGATTTTCTCTTGGCAAAAGCCTCTATTTATAGAGTTTTGGAGGGAAGGGAAAGGCTTGGCTGAGGTGGAGCATATTTGGCATTGACATAGAGGACACAAGGGAAAGAGAACAAGCCATGCAAAAGTCAACACAAGCCTTTAAGGTTTGAGTAGCTCAAGATTTTCTCACACATCTATGAGCAACTCTTGGGGAATGGAGAGGGGGACAAAAGAGTGGCTACATTAAAGGAGGTTGGTGGCTTCCTTTTTTAGGAGTTTCTCACACATGTGTGAGCAATCCATTAGTGCTAAAAGGAGTAGGAATCATACTTTAAGTGTGATTAGTGTGTGTTTAAGTGAGGAAATAGGTTTATTAAGAGGGATAGGTAGAGTAGGGTAGGAATAGAGTAGGTTTCTAGGTAGGATTAATAGGTCTTTAGGCTAGGCTTAGATTAAATTTGAATTTAATCTTGGTTTAGAAGAATATTATAAATGTGGGGGAATAAATAAATTTGAAATTTATTTAAAAGGGGATTTATGGAGGTCATTTATGAAATGAAAATTAATACATTAGAGAGATATAGTATCTAAAATAAATTTAAATACTATAGAGAATGAACTATATTTAATTAAATAAAATAGAGGAACATAACAAATATAATTAATTAATTAAAATCAACTATAATGTTACAATTTTTTAGCAACTTTGTGTTCTCATTATAATTCTATGGAGCAGGAGCGGGAGCGGGCTGGAGGAGGGGAGAGCACGAGAGGAGGTTTTTTGAATTTGAGGACAGGCAGGAAGCTGGAGAATGCTGGAATTGCTAGGGGATCTGCAACAGATGATGTGGGTTTTGCTATGAGATCCCCATCGGGAGATGAGTAAATTGCTAGTGGGCCAAACCTGGCTTTGCTCAGTAAGGACAATAGTCCTGTCATGGGACCAGAGGTGGAACCGATTAAAAATTTCAAAAATGATGAGGAGTCAATGAAGACTCAAGGAGATAAATCACATGACTCTGCATCACACCTAGGTAAGAGGAATTGGTCGGGTCTCTTTGGTATTAAACCAACTGGGAAATCATCCTTTCCAAAAGTGAATATAATATTAGACCCACTTAAGGGTGAGTTTGGCATTATTATTCCAGGCCCAATACTGGAACATACTGTGTCTAGAATGGCTTCTACCTTATTTGGTAAATTTGTGGGACCTCAATCGAATATCAATCTCATTAGATCATATACAGTAAAAAAATGGAAGCTCAAAGGTTAGGTCGACATTGCGGCTATGCCAAAAGGCTTCTTCTCTTTGGAGTTTTCAAATGGGGAGGACTTTTCAAAAGTGTTGTGTGGGGGTCCCTGGATGATGGGTAAATCTTCATTATCTCTACAAAAATGGATGACAAACCTAGATTATAATGAGAGATTCTTTACAATGGCCCCAGTGTGGGTTTTCCTTCTAGGTTTGCCGTTGGATTATTGGCATGAAGATATTTTGGTGGCCATTGCTGGTTCTTTTGGAGAACTTCTCTCTATAGATCTAATGACAGTGGCCAGAACTAGACAAGTTTCTGCAACAATCTGTGTTAATATACATCAAAATGCAGATCTCCCACAATTAATAACTTTGAACTAGAAGCTGGGTAAATGGAATCAATAAATAGAATTTGAATCAGTGCCTTTTGCCTGCTTTATCTGAAAAAAATATGGTCATTGGGTGAAACAATGTCCTCAGAAACCCCATAAAGAGAAAAAGAAGGAACAAGAACCTCATAAAGCCCAAAGAACAGAATGGAAGAGGAAACCTGAAGGTCAAATCTTGCCCCTAAAGAATCTTTAGAAGGTGAACGAATAACTTGGAGGTAATATGGATGACTCAAAAATGCCTCACCAAGAAGAGGAAATAAAAGAAACTTATGTGAATAAGGATAAAAAACAAATGAAGAGATTGAATCTGAAGAAAGTACAATGAATAGAAGAGCCCAAAAAATAGAAAAGAAGAAAGTGTGGGATCTCTTAATGGAGAAGATACATTTTTTATTTCAAGAGTAGAAGATAGTATGGAGTCACCTATGATAGCTGGAACTACTTTGGACCTAAGGGTGGATGAATCACTAATAAAAGATGCTTCTATTTTTCCTCCTCTCGATAATAATATTGGGAATATCATAGAAAGTGAACAAAAGAGTTGTGACTCAAACAATGGGAACAGAAAAGAATCTCCTTCTACCCCTAATAGAGAAAATCAAGAAAAAGGGGAAGCTGTAGACTTAGAGGAGCAGGAAAATCCCTAGAAGGAAGTGGGGGGGAAATAGAGAAAAAAAAATCATGGGTCATAGCAAAGGTCTGACCAGAAAGCTAACTCAGGGAAGAGCAATGAAGAAGTTAGGATGGGTAACACCGTTATCAAAATGACTAAGAAGACTGGTTCACAGAAGAAAAGTGGAGTCTAGACCAGAGGATAGAAGAAAGTAGCCATAGGAACTCCAAAAAAAGAAAGGGGAAGGACATCTAAAAAATTTAGACTAAACTAGAAGAGAAATAGAATATTGCAGATGGTAAACAACTTACCATCGATCAAGTATGCTCCCCAAAGCTTAAATGAAATTCATATCTTGGAATATTCAAGGAATTAATGGTCCTCATAAGAAAGATGTAGTTAGGAACTTAGTGAGAGATTCTAAGCCTCATATTTTAATGATTCAAGAATTTAAGATGTCAAAAGAGAAGGTTGAAAAATTAAACCTGATTAAAAAAGGTGGAAGTATAGGTTGTAGTTCTAAAGGAGCGTCTAGAGGGATGGCTATCTTTTGGAATACTGTTAGTTTTAATTGTCAGTTATTGTTAGAAGATAAGCATTTCTTAGCTGTGAAATTTAGTAGCTTGAAGGACAATTTCTATTGGGTTCTTATTAATGTGTATGCTCCTAACACTAAAACTGGAAGACAAAAATTCTAGACTAAACTTCATGAATTTAGGGAGACGAGAATAGAGGATCATTGGATGATTATGGGAGACTTTAACACCCCCCTAAAGGAAGAAGATAAAATGGGAGGTAATATCACCCAAGTGGAAAGTAGAATGGATCTGATGGACTTTATAAGTAATGAAATTTTGCTGGATGTTGATCTGGAAGGTATAAACTACACCTGGTTGAATAGAAGAGTTGGGGCTGACTTAATTCAAGTTAAGTTAGATAGGGTGCTTATCACCCTGGACTCATTCACAAAGTTCTCTTGCTCATTATATTCTATGTCCAAAATTGGCTCAGACCACTTCCCTATCTCTTTTTCTGCCAGTCCTCTTACTAGAAAAAGGAATGCCCCCTTCAGATTTGAGAAGATGTGGCTGGCCCACCCTGATCTGGAAAATAAAATCAGGGAATGGTGGAACATCAAAGTGGATGGTATAGTGATGTTTAAAGTGGCTAAGAAATTGGAAAATGTTAAATCTAAAATTAGGCAGTGGAACAAGAATGTGTATGGGGACATTTTCCAACTCAAAAGTAAAATTCAAATGGAACTCAAAGAAACTCAGAAATTCAAATATTGGGTCTTTCTGAAGATACCAAAAATAAGGAGAATACTCTTCTTGTTGATTACCATAAAATAATTACCAAGGAGGAAACTTTCTGGAGGCAGAGATCTAGAGCCCTTTGGCTGAACTCTAGAGATAAAAATACCAGGTTCTTCCATCTCAATGCTTTGAAACATAAGGCCATAAATAGAATTCACTCTCTCTCTCTCCTCCTCCAGAGGGATTATCACCAAACAAGAAGAAATAAGGGAAGAAATGAAGGGTTACTTTTCTACTTTATTAACCAAGGAACATAATCTGAACATACAGGATCAGATAAAGTTGCTAGATTTGATTCTTAAGAAGCTAGACAATAAGGACAATGACTGTCTTAAAGCCATTCCCCGAGATGAAGAAATTAAAAAGGTTGTTTTCTCTTTTGAAGGAGAAAAATCCCCAGGATCGAATGGCTTTCAGATGTTCTTCTTCTAGAAATTTTGGAATATCATTGGGATAGATGTGTGATTTCCTGTTAAGGAATTTTTTGGTAACAAATCCCTACTTAAAGAGCTCAATTCTACTTTCTTAGTGTTGATCCCTAAGAAACTAGAAGCCAACACTGCTAATGGTTTTAGGCCAATCAACCTTTGTAACTCTGTGTACAAAATTATGTTGAAGGTGCTGACCTCTACGATTCTTTCTTTCTTACCTTCTATTATTTCCCCCCAGCAAAATGGCTTTGTCCCGGGGAGGCAGATTTTAGACTCAATTATTATGGTTCATGAGAATATTCACTCATTAGAAGTTTCTAAGAAACAAGGTTTCTTGATGAAGCTTGATCTTTCCAAAGCTTATGATAGAGTTGACTGGGATTTCCTTCCAAAATTCCTCTAGCCTTTTTGATTTGATGATATGGTGATCAGATTAATTATGCAGTTGGTTACTACGGTGTCTTCTTCTGTTATTGTCAATGGGTGCTCCTCAAAGTTCTTCCACCCCTCTAGAGGTTTGAGGCAAGGAGAGCCTATTTCTCCTATCCTGATTGAAAGCCTCGGGAGATACTTAAATAGTTTGGTTTTAAAAGGGAAAATTGTTGGTCTTCAACCTTCTTCTTCAGTTCACAAATGATCTCATGAACAATTTGTTGATGATAGTATCTTTATGGGGGAGGCTTATGTCAAAGAAGAAAGGAATATAAAGATGGCCTTGAACATCTATACTAAGGCCTCAGGTCAATTCATAAATTGGGATAAAAGTTCCCTGTTTTTCAGCAACACTCCCTTTGATAGACAAAATAAGATATCTTCTATCCTTGGCTGTAAGATTGGAAGTATTCTAGCCCCTTATCTTGGTCTTCCTTTATGTTTACAACCTGAGATCTCCTTTTGGAATGAAATTCTAGACAGATTTCATAATAAACTGGCTAGTTGGAAAGCGGTTGTCTTGAGTCAATCTGGAAAAGTCCAGTTGTTGAAGGCAACACTCCAAAATCTTCTAGTTTATGCCATTAGCCTCTTCAAAATCCATCAAAAGTTTGCTAATTTGATGGAGAAAATCCAAAAGAGATTCCTTTGGTCTGGGGTTGAGGAGAAGAAGAGATTTAGTCTTGTTTCCTGGGAAAAGGTTTGTAAACCTAAGAAACATGGTGGTCTGGTTATAAGAATTATCAGAAAAACTAATAAGGCCCTTTTGGAAAAATAGTGATAGAGAATCTTTGAAGAATACAAGAAATGGAATCTAATTCTAAAAATTGAATATCATCTTACCTCCCTAGAGGACACTTTAAAATCCCAAGAGGATACCTATGGTACCTTCATCTCGAATAGTATTTGTAAAGGGAAGGATCTGGCTAGAAAAGGTGCTAGATGGAAATTGGGAGATGGCAGGAAGATAAGTTTCTGGGATGATATTTGGCTGAAGGAAAAACCCCTTAATGATGATCAGGAGTGGTCAAATTCTATTCAAGCCTATAAAGAAACTATAGGAGAGAAGGTGTCAGATTATTGGAGAAATGAGAGTTGGGTTGATTTAAGACACATAGATGAGAATCTTAAGCCTGTGAACAAGAAACTTAACAATTGGTTCCTAGGAGAGAATATTTAGGATAGTCTCATTTGGGGTTGAGAAGCTAATGGAAGGTAATCTATCTCTTCAGCCTCTTCCCTCCTCTCTGAGTTGGAAGAAAGTATGTTTTGCTCCCAGGTATGGAATCAAAATGTTATACCTAAAATTAACACATTTTTCTAGCTGCTTGTTAAGAACATAATCCTAACGTTGGATAATCTCAGCAAAACAGGTTTTAATATGCCCAATAGATGCTTTCTCTATTGTGCTGAAGAGGAAAATTTTAACCACTTAATGATTCATTGTTCCTATACTAGAAATGTGTGGAATTTAATCTTCAAAAAGATAAACATCGAATGGGTGAAACCTCAAAGCATCAAAGATTTTGTTAAACAATGGTATTGTCCCTTCCTAGGCAAATAAATAAAGAGACTTTGGAAGTTTATTCTCCCTCACTTTACTTGGATAATTTGGAAGGAGAGAAATAATAGGGTGTTCCAAGATAAGCACTCTCCTCATGAGAATGTGGCAAATATGGTTTGCAGAAGCTTAATGGAAAACTTTAGAGGTCCTAATCCTAAAGACTCTCAGACCAGGAATAACTCTCAGGACATAAGTGAATTTATTAAAAGGGAGGAAAATAATAATAGAACTAATAAGACCAATAGCAGAGAAAATATTGTCTAGACTAATCCCCCAAAGGGTTGGATGAAGGGAAACTTTGATGGAGCTACTAAAGGTAATCCTGGGAAGGATGGGGTGAGTGGGCTCATAAGGGATTGGAATGGAAAATGTCTTGGAACTGTGGCTATTCCTCTTGGGATTCAAACAAATCATGTGGTGAAATCTTAGGCTGCTCTTGAAGTGGTTAAGCTGGCAAAAGAGCTGGGAAGTTGAAGATTTGGCTGGAAGGGGATTCTTTAAATATAATAAAATATTAAAGTCAAGAGTGCCCCCTCATGGACTATACACCATATTATTGAAAAAAAATTATTAATATCCTCCAAACCTTTCAGGAAAATTATATTTCCCATGTTTACCATGAAGGAAATAAGCCGGCGGACGGTTTGGCTAATATGGGGACCCACAGTGACATCACCCAAAATTGGATCGGAGAGGAAAATATTAAAAATGATATGAGGAATCTTATCAATTATGATAGACTAAACCACAAGGAAGGTGTAATCAATATTAATTATGTTAAGGACACTTAATGCTTCAAGGCGGGATAATTATTTGATGAGTTGTGATAGTGTCATGATTAAGCATAAACCACATGAATTGTGGGTCATTTTTGGCAAAGCTATTCGAAGCAACTAGAACAAAGTTACTATCATCTAGAAGAGAAAACAGAGATCTTCGGGCAGGATGGGTGGAAATATGAAAAGAGAAGAGCCGCTGGACTGTGAGAAGTGGAGACGGAATAAGACGGTTTGGAAAAATTTGAAACATGGTAGTGTTACTCCCTACATGAAAAGATTGCACAGCTTCGATAAAGATATCACCAAGAGTTTTGTAGATGGCTGGGTGAATGGAAAAGCCAATCTGGGTGGTAAGTCTTTCCCGCTTACTCTGAGTCTTTTGGCAGAAATTATGGGTTTGCCTTTGAAGGGCATGAAATTTTATAGGGATAACAAAAAATGGGGATGCAAGCTTTTAAATTGTTCCCTAAAAGCGTTGAAGAAGAAGCTCTTATGAATCAAAGGGTTGGGAGACTATGTGAATATTAAAAAGATTAAGAGCATATGGGCCAAAATCTTGATTGTTATGATTGAATATGTCACTCTAGATGGACGTTACTCAAAGATTTACAATTTGCATTTTGTGTTGGTTAACCAATTTAGGCATAAGAAGAAAGTTTCTTCCCTTACTTCCTGCTTAACTCGCTGAATAAAAGCATAGTGGATAATAGGAAGAAAGATAGCAACCCTGTTCTGCATGAAGGGTTGATTATGCTTATTATGAAGTATGCTTTGGATAGGATCCCTGACTCGATACCCAAAAGGGTAAAAGGGAAAAGGAAAATAAATAATGAAGATGGTAAAGAGGAAAAAACCTAGAAGAGGGATAGGAAAAAGAAGAAGAAAAATAGGGAAAGCATGGAGGACATGGAAGCCCATATTTCAACCCCTAAAGGGGATGAGAAGGATGTCAACATCAAAGAGAATGATGATGATCAAGATAATGAAATGGATACCTCGGAGGTTAAAAGCCAAAACCCTGATAAAGAGGAAAATGAGGAGAATGTTGAAGGGGAAGAAGAAGAGGAAAAAATATTGAAGGAGGAAGGGAGGAAGAGGATAATGCTGAGGAAAAAGAAGACCAGAGTAGTGAAAAGGAAAATGCCAGAGATTTTGGGGCTGGAAAAGATAAGATGGCCATCGAAGACCATAGCAAAGATAATACATATTCCAGTGGGCAGGACAAGGGTACCATTGTGGGTTTTGATTATGATGATCGTATTCAACAAGTGGTTAACAATAAAAAGGGTCATGGCATAAACATGGAGAAGTGGATAGCGGATGATATCCAAGAAATGAAAAAACACCTGAAGGCTCTAGAGGATACTATGGAGCCCTTTAAAATCAGGTTGAAAAATTTGGAAATGAAGTTTTTGATGGAGGTAAATAGCAATAACTCGGATGAAAGCCTGACAGCTAAGATCAAATCCATTCTAGAGGAGAAGCTAAAAGACATGAATGACAAGATTAGTTATAATGGGTACATTATTAGTGAAGTTTTGAAGCATAGTAATGAGGGACTTAAAGTTTCATTTATGAACTTGAAGGCCATTAATAATTACTTGGAGAGAAAAATGTTGGAAAATACTACAATCACTTTGGCTGATGATGTTGGGAGCTCTGGACCAAGAACTAGAACTAGAAGCAACCTTAAACGTACACTGTCTGAAACCCCTAAGGACATGAAAAGTATCAAAGATGTTATCCAAAAAATGGAGGATGTGTAGAAAGAGGCCGAGAATATGTAGAAAGAGGCCGAGAAAGCCACGATGAACAAAATGTAGCTCCTGGTCGGTTGCTGGTAGTTTTCTAGGCATTGTTCTATTTTTTGTTTCCAACACTATTTTTTTGTCTTTTGGTTTCTTAGCTTGTTGGTTGGGTTCCTTCCTTTTGTCTTGATGCAACTTCATTGTATGTATGGACTGTTAATGCTTATCTAATATTTTTTGAGAATCTTTTGTAAATGGTTTCAGGGCCCATTCAAAACATGTATTTACATCTATCAAAAACTATAATGTTACAGGAATATTAATTAAATTAATATAAGGATGATTTTAGACATCTAATACTCGGTGAACTATGTAACCGTTGCCTTGGGACTTGTATTGTTATTGTAAATAAAACCATTACTTTGTTCGCTTGATCTTCACCGTAGATCTTTATAATGAATTTTCTAAGTCTTAGATCTTGTAACTAACTTCTTTTTCGGCTTTAGAATCTTATAGGTTGTCGTGGTATTGTATTAAATGTTAATTTGACTCATGTTTACCAAAAATAATTTTGCTTTCCTTGCTCAGTAACATACTTCATAAGCTCAATGGCTTGATAACTGTTATGCATTGCTCAGTGTTTTTCTTTCTCGGTGTATTACCAACTAACTCATTGTGACTCTTTTTTATTTACCGACTGCCCTTATGCTTTCCTCTCCTTTCACCGATTAAATTTATTAGTTAATTTGACTTTGATAAAAATAATGACAAAAAAATAACTCTATAGGAATATCAATCTCCCCTTCGGCTTTGGTTGGGCATCTTTGTTAAAAACTTCAAAGTCATTAAAATTTTACATAACGTATAACTCATAACTCATAACCCATAACTCGTAACTCCCCATGTGATAATAATTCCTCTCTACTATATCTCCTCACTTATGTGTGATTTTTGTAGTTGTTAAGAGAGACACAACACTTCAATAGGTCATTGCATTAGTGGAAAAAATGGTTAGATGAGCATATAAAGCAACTAAAATCAACCTATTACTTTCTAACTAAGAAGAGTATGATAAGCAACATAACATCCCTCAAATTATGCTACTATCAGTGACATATATGACTTAGCATGAAAGATTTGAGTTAAAAACAAACTAATTAACCATTAAGCATGCATTCTAGCTCTAAAAAGCATGAAAATAGCAATGCATAAACATGAAATCTGAAATGTGATATGAATCTATGTTTATTCTAACAGCATAACAATGCATTTGATTCTAAAATTATGGGCTTATTTGTGCTCAAAAACACCTTCTATTTATAGAAGAATGAGGAGAGAGAGGGGGGACAAGGTGCA
>MU223849.1:1513301-1535519 GCA_018584345.1 Thuja plicata
ACACAAGTTCATCATTACGGCCACTGAGTATTTCACAAAGTGGGTCAAAGCCGTGCCGCTAATCAAAGCCACTGGAAAACAGGTGGCTATGTTCATTCTAAACTACATTATTTGTAGATATGGGATAACATCTTCAATTGTGACAGACAATCGGGGCCAATTTAAAAACCAAGACATTGATGACCTCTGTGAACAGTTTCACATTACTCAACATTGCTCTTCGGTCTATTATCCTCAAGGTAATGGACAAGCTGAGGCATCGAACAAAAACATTCTCAAAATCCTACACAGAACTGTGAGCAATTTTGGCAGAGACCAGCATTTACAACTAAATCTGGCACTATGGGCCTACAGAACAAGCATCAGAACACCAACTGGAGCCACACCATTTGCTCTAGTCTATGGCGCTGAAGCAGTACTACCTATTGAGGTTGAAATCCCATCTTTATGAATCTCTCTACAAGGACTAGTTACTGATGAACAATATCGCATTGATCGGATAAATTCTCTGGACCTACTAGATGAGTGAAGACAACAAGCGTTCAATCACCTCAAAGTGTACCAAGCGAGAATGTCCAAAGGTTACAACAAGAAGGTTAAACCACGCAAGTTTGAGGTGGGAGACCTTGTCCTGAAAGAGATTCCTAAGAACCAGCCTAACAGAGAGCAGAAAGGAAAGTTTGAACCTAACTGGTTGGGACTTTATGTTATCACTGCTGCTTTTGGGACTAGATCTTATCAATCAGCTACACCTGAGGGAGATGTTCTTCCTGATCCTATCAATACTCTACATTTGAAGTGGTTCTACGCTTAATGTTTAGCTAGCAGAGCCTGTACAGCAAAAGGTTCTTGTAAAACACCAAAAACATTCAGAAAATTGATCTTGAAGAAATCCAAAAATAGTGAAAAAGGTCCTTCAAAATGGGTATCCTTGGTGAAAACCTGGTAAACAGGCGCCTTGATACTACAAAAACATTCCAAAAAGCAAAAATAGAAAAAAAAATTCAAAAAGAGAAAACGTGCCTTGATGAGCACCTGGTAAAACAGGCATCTTGGTAGCAAAAAGAAAGAAAAAGATCTTGCCAAGTGGTTAAAACCTGGCAATCAGGCATCACTTTTGTTCTACGCTTCATCTATCAATGCACTAATGATACTAGGCCTTCATAATTTTTCCTGTGCTCATACGCTGACTTCATTTTTCCTAGATGACAATCTTATCCTCGCTTGGGATTTGTCTATTTTTACGTCTTAGGAATAGGTCATTCTGCACTAGGGGAATCTTTATTGGCATTGTCGGTCTTGGTTGCTAGGTTTCTCTAGGATGGTTTGCCTCACGAACACGATGTTTCTCAATAACATGAAAAACAATGTCACTTACTCAAAACAAAGGTGTCTTTTGACGACATGGGACATGACATTTACATTCACAACATTCCTACAAAGCTATTTTGGATTGCAAACATGCTTGGATTATCCTAATCAAATACACATACATGGAACACCATATTGCTTATATTCTAATTTACTGAATGATGAATCTTTACTGTGTTTGACAAATGAATGAACAAGTACTACTTAAACACATAGTTTGATAATGGTTGATTATGATTCTTTTATGTCTTGATGATGTTTTCGACTAGGGGCATCTAAGTAATTATAATTTTTATTGGATTGATTCACAATTGATGATTTATTATGTCTTCTTAGTTACTCAATGACGTTTGTGCAAAGACAAAGAGTCGCAAGGATTGGGGGCAAATGTTTTCTTGATTTTCTGCGTATGGTGATTGTTTCAAATGAACCTATAAATTTCACCTAACTTGGATGTTTATGGTAAGAGCTGCCACTATGGGTGGATAGCCGCATATATCTTAATCTTGGTTATGTGTAAACTATAGTCAATTTGACACAATTTCCTTGTCTATTTTCTGATCCAGATTCTCACTAAGGTATACGAATCATAATGTACCCAAGGAGATGAATTTTCAAGGTCATTGTGGGTTCAATATCTTGCCTTAATCAGAAACTGGTATATTAAAAGGAAGGTGACTATTTTTTTATCCTAGCTTCTATGCCTTGATGCCTAAGTCTATTTCTGACATCCCAATAAAATATATTATTCATATTATCATAATATCAGTGGGTATTAGTGATGGTTGTACTATTCAATGGTATCCGTTCCAAAAGTGCCCAATGATGATAAAAATGTTGCAAAATTTGTTGAATGAGTGACAAGTCCTAAGAGTCTTCATATAGCTTCATTTAAAGATTTCCTGATGCATTTGTCAACAGTAAATAACAAACATACAGAAATTTAAGCCCAAAACATGGTTTGTATCTTCGTCTACAAATATCAAGTTAATTACATCATTTATATTACTGATATCATCCATAGCATACATTTTGCATACATTTTGGAAACGCAAAACTGAAAAATACAAAAATAAAACATCCATGTATTGCATTTTTACTTCTACATCCTAAGTGCATCCATACATATATTTCTGCATAAACTGGAAAAACAAAGAAACATACATTTGCATTTTCACATAGATATCATTTGTTCACATTAGTAATATACTCATCACATCCATGTTATAAAAATGATTTTATCAACTATAAACTAACTCATCACGAGATCAAGATATCATCACATGTGCACAAGATACATTTACCACATCTATGAAAAGCAAAATAGATACATTTACCACATGAAACATGTCAGAATCTAGAAACTACAAATATGATACAAATCAAAGCATAAAGAGTATCAGTAAGCATAAAAAGTATCAGTGAGCATAAAGAGTATCACAACATAAAGTGTATCAGATTGTATACAGAGTGTCAATGCACATAAAGAGAATCAGTATGCCACAAAACATGAATCAGATATATATATACGAATCAATGTAATGTACAAAACAGGGATCTCAGCAGGATCCAGATATACATGTATAAATCTCAAAAAGAAGCAAAATGGTGCGCAGTATCAACTCTGGCCCGCCCCCTCTCCCTGGTCAGGAGGAGGAGGTGGTATGAATGGCACTGTTGGAGGTGGCATGGCCCCCTCTAACTGCTGAGCTATGTGAGAAAAAGTGGGTGCCCTCTGACCCTCAGGAACTGTTGCGTGATACAAGGTGTAATAATAAGTCGCCCTCTATCCCTGATGGACTGTTGTCCAAGCCTATGTATCCCTCTCATCTCTCAGCCACTCGAGCTATCTATCCCTGTCTGCTCAAAGTGCCTCTGCAGTAGTAACCCTAGCCTCCAAGGTTGTGATATGAGCTCTCAGCTCCTCTCTCTCCTGCTCACACCTCGATAGAGGGTCCTCGTCTCTACCAGGATCCTGATCCTGCACTCTCTGTCTCCACTATCTCTGCTTCTTAGGAGTAAGTAATGGGCCAGGATCTCTCTATGTGGCCACAAATATATACCTCTGACATCTCTACCCACTACCACTCGAACCGTCAGTATCCACTGCCTCTCCACCTCCCCCTATCATCACCATCATGCCTATCATCTAGGGGAGGATGCCTGCCGCCTCTTCTGCCATCACGGCCCCCATGTCTGCTTGGTGCTCTATCTCTGCCACCTCTCCCCCTGACAAGTCAATCCTCAGGATCATAATCCAGCAACTCCTCTATATGAGGAATCATCTCCTCAGGCACTATGAATCATGGAAATGGATGTTGAAGCATCTCTATCGCATACCCATCTGATACTTCAGCATCCTCAACATCTGGGTGAGGGTCCCAGTCTATCACTACCATATCACAAATGTCCTGTGAGGCAGTATCATAAGTCAGTTGTGCCCCCCACTCAGCTACCTCATCTCTGATACGTGCATATACTGCCACATCCTCTATGCGGCCCTATCGTCGGCCATACTACCTCAGAACCCTGGTGATCAAAAAGTGCTCAATGATATATCTCGTGTGCCCAATCAAATATTTTCTCTGGCACAAAAATGGAACCTGCCATGCATCAGAAGTCCATACCTCATATTCTAGGTATGGTTGCCACATGACCTCTGTCATATCGTCGAATAATCAACACCAATACTCAACCTTGCCTAGGTGGGGCTGCTGTAAAAGACCTGCATACATGTACACATAAGGCTGCTCAGGTGCCCTCTGCCTGTCAATAATCGGTCGTGTCACAGGGATGTGCTCCTAGGCCCATACCTAACGAATCAATATACCCACAATCATGCTGCGAGTATGGTGGTATACAATCTCATGAAGCTCTCAATATATGTGAGATAATATGCAGCTCCCCCAGGCAAATCATCGGTGGTGGGCGATCATCTACTCTACCATGCCGACCTAGCCCACCAAGAAACTGTGTTTCCCTCTGTCCAGCATAAGGATGCCGCCTACCAATCCAGCTAAGTATACAGCTAATCGATCATAGTGATCGACCATATAGTCACAGAACAGGTATCTGCAATCTATACTATCATCCTCAAAGAATCTCTGAGCAGTCCCAATCGCCATGCCAGCTCTTGACTCAAAGAACACCTCATGTCCAACCATGTCCACGCACAAAATCCTCCAAACATCTCAAGTGTCACAGTGATCTCACCAGTAGGTAGGTGGAAGGTGTTGTGCTCCGAATGCCATCCTTCAGTTAGAGCAGTCAACAACCCTCGGTTTACCCCGATCTTAGGTAAACCAATCAATGCTCGTAATCCATACCAAATCACGGTAGTCTGCTCATCATCTGACAATCGGCTAGACAATGCCAGAACTCACGCAGGATACGTGCCTCAAAAGGTGACTACCTCAAACTGGGCCTGATTTTTAACAAAACAGTAAAACATCAACATTCTATCTACAACAAAGGGCATATTCCTACTCTACTAAGTCATTTCCAGTTCAAAGGATGCACACAGATCACAGCAATTTAAAAACCTAAGTCTTTTACCAGATGCGAACCTAGAAATATAGGATGCGATTGTGCATATAGGATGCGATCCTAGAAAAAATAGGATACGATCCTAAATGCGGGGTGCGACCCCAAAATCTACGATGCGATTCTCTGATGGTTTCTAGCTACACACAAGACTAAATCTACAAGACTAGATGCGATCTAGGAAAACCCAGATGCGACACAAAATCTGGGAAAAACTGGATATGATCCGGGAAAAACCGGATGCAATGCGCATTTCGCAGGATGCGATCTAGAATCCCGGATCTGAACCTACCTTCTACGGGCTCTAAAATGCACAAAAATGCTTGCAATTCAAAAATGCAAAATTCACAGGGTAGTTTATCGAGCACTTACCGGCGGTGGGTAGTCGGCTGGTCGCTAGTGTCGTCGGTTCATCTTGAAATGATGTTTCCTCACGGGGACCACCATTTTCTCTGTAGAGCTCTCTAATTTGCTATAGCTGAATGTCAAAATAAATTGTGAAATGGTCAATTTGGAGGCTTATATGGGTCTTTTAGGACATTTAGGGTTTCAAAAACTTCTCTTGGACAACTACAAGATCATTTGTGTTCTCTTTTTCCTTAATCAGGAACCAAATTGAAGGTGCCTATGATGTTTTCAGCAGCACAATGTCATTTTGCGACAGTTTCAAAAATTGTGAATTTGCTTCCTTTGTTCACCACATTGGTAAAAACTTCACATTTCATCATACATCTTGATCTAAACATCATTATCACTCATATTTTCACGTAATTTACTTGATAATCATGTGTTTATTTTTAAACACACCTTCTTCTACTCCACTCTTTCTAGCCTTCTCACTTCCTGCAAGTGTTCTGTTCTATTCAACTGAGAGATTTTATTTCTTTTCCTTTGATTTCGTTCCTGAGGGGGCATGATCACACTATCATCAATTAAATTTTTGCTCGAAACTACATTAACAATGACTTCGTTATCAAACAAACTAGGGGCATAACAGTTTCCTTGACTAAGTCGGATCTGTTGGATAGAAAGCTTTGGTTCTCATGAGCTAGATATCTTATGTTTCCTCATTTTAGAAGATTTTTAAAGCTCCTGGTAGCTTCATACTGGCTTTTGGACGACAACCAAGTTCAGAATCAGTATTATCAATCTTTGGCCGATAACCAAGTTTAGAATTAGTATTTTTAAAATCTTTTATTGATCTTTGGACGACAACCAAGTTCAAAATCAATTCTATTAGTTTGGTTCAATCAAGTGCGAGACTGATCTCATCAACATTTCATTTGGCAACCAAGAATGGGATTCTCAATCTTTCTGAAGTCAAAATCAAAAACTTTCTTTGAATCAATGCACTGCTCGCACATCAATTCAAAGAGGGGCAAATGTAACCACCTGAATTTGGTATGTTCCAACTATGGACCCTATTTTCTCTAAGTGTGATCATACCCTTGATTATCTCCAAACGACCCTGTTACTGCTTGGCATAATTCTTTAAATCAATTTAATGTCCTAGGTGATTTTTATCACTGATTTATATTAACTATTATAGCCATGTAATTTAAATCAATTTCGACCAATCAAATCAAACCAAAATCAAATATGCCTATGGTATTTAATTATAAAGAAATTAAATAAATCCCTAAATCAAATACCCACTTGCAATTAACCCATTCCCCTAGCCTATTTAATTTAATTAAAATGGCTATAGTCCCCTAATTATTAAAAATCAATTAAATTGTTTAAATAATTAATTCTTATGTTTTTAAATGAATTAAATAAGTTTATTTCATTTATTAATATTCCCTCAAACCCCAACCTAACCCATCTCAACCACTTCTACCCTGGGTTCTAACCCTTCTCAACCCATTCACCCATGCTAATCTAATCCTAATCCTAAATTCTTCTCTAACCCACCTCCTAATGTTGTCACATTCCATTAAGGAATACTTAACAACTCAACCCACTTGAGAAAGTCCACTTTCTCAAGCTGGACTTTCTTAAAGTCTATTTTCTCAAGCCTTTCTCCCATGCTTCATTAAGGCCTTCATTAATATGAAGAGCTTAAGCCTGTCTCTCCCATGCCTTATTAATGCCTTGGGCATTAATGGCTCTTACATCTTCATTTATGAGTCTCCTAATTCATAAATGAACCTTGTCCCCCCTCTCTCTCTCTCATTCTTCTATAAATAGAAGCCTGTTTTGAGAGCAAATAAGCCTTCACTTTAGATCAAAAATACATTGTTATGCTGTTGAATTAACATCAGACTTATATTTCATCTTTCATTTCATGTTTTTGGCATTGTTTTCATTTCAACTTTTAGAGCTAGATTACATGCTTTATCATCTTTTAGTTTGTTTTAATCTAAAATCCTTCATGCTAGGTTGTATTAGTCACTGATTTGTAGCATATTCTGAGGGCTGATATGTTACTAATTACACTCTTCCTAGTTAGCAAGCAATAGGTCAGTTTTAGTGGGTTTTACATGCTTTTCTAACCCTTTTGGACTAATATAATGACCTATTGAGTGTTTGTGTTATTTTCATCAGGTACCCAAATAAATACACATGCACAGCTTGTAGTGTGTCAAGTTTTCATCTTTTGTCTGGTAATCTCCATTAACTTGATTGATAATGAGATGGGAGTCACCATAGACATGTAACTCTACAATTTTCCATTCCATGGTAAGCTTAAGGCCGTTTACCAATGCCTCATATTCTGAAATGTTGTTCATGCATGGAAACATCAATTTGTAAGACTTGGGTATCTTGTAGCCTTGAGGAGTTACGAATAGAACTCATGTTCCAGAGACTTGTTGTGTGAAAGAACCATCAAAGTAAATCTTACATTGATACTCAATTAGATGCATAATGGTCTCATCAAGAAATTCAATCTTTAAAGGCTCATCATCTTAAAGTGGTGAATCAGCTAGTTGATCTGCAAGGAATTATCCTTTAATAGCCCTTTGGTCTACATACTCAATATCAAATTCACTTAGAATGAGGACCCATTTTTCTAGATGCCCTGTTAATGTTTTTTTTCTCAAAAGGTACTTCAGAGGATCAATCTTAGCAATGAGCCTTATGGTATGTGAGAGCGTGTAGTGTCTCAATTTTTGTGATGCGAAGATGACTGCTAAGCATGCTTTCTCAATAATGTTGTAATTGAGCTCATAGGAGACTAGTGTTCTACTGATGTAGTAGATAGCTCTTTCTTTCTTTGTTTCATCCTCTTGCACTAATAATACCCCTAATGATGTAGTTGTAGCTGAAATATATAGGAGTAAGGGTTTTCTATGAATAGGAACCATAAGAATAAGAGGAGTAGCCAGGTACCCTTTTAATTCTCTGAAGTTTGCTTCACAGTGTTCATCCCATTTGAAGGTTACCCCTTTATGTAGTAATTTGGTAAAGGGTTGTGCTCTGTCAACAAGTTGTGACATGAACCTCCTAATTTATTGGAGTCTCCCTTGCAATGTCCTCATTTGACTGATGTTGCGCGGAGGAGTCATCTCTAGTATAGCTTTGACCTTTGCAGGATCTACCTCAATTCCCTTTGTGGAAACTATAAACACTAAGAGTTTTCCTGATTGGACACCAAAGGCACATTTCTTTAGATTTTTCTTGAGTTTAAATTGCTCCATTCGATCCAATATCTTTCGTAAATCAATAATATGAGTACTCCTTTCTTTGGATTTGGCTAAGGTGTCATCCACGTAATCCTCCATGTTTTTATGCATCATATCATGGAATATAGTAGTCATTGCTCTTTGATATGTAGCACTGGCATTCTTTAACCCAAATGGCATGACATTCTAGCAAAAAGTGCCCCATGCACATGTAAATACGGTCTTCACTTGATCTTCAGGGGCAATTTTTATTTGATTGTAGCCTGAGAAACCATCCATTAATGAATACATTTGGTAGCCTTCTATAAGGTCTATGATCATATCAATATTAGGCAGGGGGAAATCATCCTTAGGACATGCCTTGTTTAAGTCTCTAAAGTTTGTACATATCCTGATAGATTTATTAGATTTAGAAACTGGGACCACATTGGAAATCCATCCTACGTAGGCAATGACTCTGATGAATCCATCTTTCAACAATTTCTCTAGCTCCACCTTTACTAGCAATGCAACATGAGGATGCATCTTTCTAAGTTTTTGTTTCACGGGCTTGATCCCAGGAACTATAGATAAGTGGTGCATGATTAGATTAGGATCTAGTCCAGGCATATTTGTATAAGACCATGCGAAGTTGATCTTCTTCTCTTTCAGGAACTTTGTGAACTGTGTCTTCTCTTCTTCTGAAAAAGATTGTGCTAGGTGTACTATTTGAGGATCTTCAATTGTGCCCAAATTAATTGGCTATGTTTGTTCTATCAGAACTGAAGACCTTTCCTAAAAGTGCTCAAGGAGGATATCAAGAATCTCATCCTTTGGCACCTTTGAGAGGTTTTCACCATCGGATTTATCTTTTGTTTTTACTATTTTAGGATTTGACACTGCCACAATGTGGTTTTCACCACCAGTTCCCTTTTTCTTTTCATTCTTCAATTTTTGACTGAGAAACTTGATATCCTTCTGTGACATGTTCGCACTCCTTGCATTGGTGGAAGAAGGATAGGGTTCAAAAGCATTTAGATAACAAGCTAAGGTGTAGTCATTCGGAAAGTCAAGGATAGGAGAAGAATTTGTACTAGTCCAATCAATTAGGTCTAGGTTTATCAAAGACAAGGAATCAGACTCTGGGAAGGACAACATCACGTTAGCATCATGACTATCAACTGACATGACATGTCCTATTAAGTTAAATTCTTCAATGTTTAGATCAATAAGAGCTAGATCATCATTAAAAGGGTCGTTGTTAATTATATGCGTACCAAACTCTAGTGACTCGTCAGTAGAACTTTCAACATCATCTCTTTGTAAAAGGAGGCTTCTTGCTTGTCGCCTCTGAAATTCTTCTAGAGTTATGAGAACACCAGTCTCTCCATCTATGATTGGGGGAAGGAACCCTTCCTCTATTTTAGGAATATCAGTGTTATTGGGAGTAGTATTAAAATGTTCCTGAGGTGCTAAAGGAGCCACAAACATATGAATTGCATCTATTTCAATGTATTTTGTGGCGACAGATTGCTCATCCCATTCATAATCATGAGAGTCAGTGATTTCATCATCAGATCTATTTAGGTATTCAGCAATAGCTATCTGGTGAACTTGGTTAGCTATCTGTGGATCAAAGTGTGGTAGATCAAGGACATGTGTGATCATGTCGAGGTGTGTCTTCAGTAACTGTTGCTATCAATGGTACCTCTGGATCAGTTGTTGTTATGTCTCCTACCTCTTGTATAGGAGGTTGTGCTAACAAAGGGGTGTGAAGATCTTGTGGTACCTCAAAGCTTGGTACATATCGCTCTCCTTGATATTCAGGATTCTCTGTGCCAATATGTAATAATCTTTTATAAGGCCATGGTTCTAGCACTATCTCATTTGTTTCATCACTCCCTTTGTCAAAGATTGGACTATCTTTTGAAGTAGGTTTGTTAGATTCAATATTAAAACCTAGTCCTATTTTGTCTCTGGTATTTTTTAACTCCATGTTTATAGGTTCAATAAGTCCTCTTCCTAAGTTTCTTAGAGGTCCTTTTCCTTTATATCCCATTTTCTTGAGGAGATCATATCCTTTAACATACTGTTCTAGAGATATTTCTACATGTTTGACCTCAGCTTCCTTTGGTTCACCTTTGTAAAGCCAGTCCAAGACTGCATGTTCCTCTGTGTTATCTAAAGAATATGTGGATTCCTTTACCATGCTAGATGCTTTGTGGATTTTTGGCTCCTTGGATGCAGTAGGTGTGAATGTCGCAGAAGGTTTTCTATAGGATCTTGGTGATACCAGAAGTTCTGTCAGTGATGGAGTCAGGTCCAGTTTGTATTCTCCCATACCTGTTTCTTCAAGTTTTAAAGTTTTGCCAAAACTCTTCATAACCATGTCCTTGGTAGTCTCAGGAGCAATTTCATCCATAGCCACTTTGTTATGCGGAATCATACTACCTGCTTTG
Organism: Thuja plicata; assembly: GCA_018584345.1. NCBI lineage: Eukaryota > Viridiplantae > Streptophyta > Pinopsida > Cupressales > Cupressaceae > Thuja > Thuja plicata. The sequence continues at coordinate 1,524,280 of MU223849.1, forward strand.
ATATTTTTACAAGTATAATTAGCATCTGCGGGAATTGTCACTTCCACCCCATTATGTGGGAACTTGATACATTGGTGGTAAGTAGATGGCACAGCTTGCATTTTGTGAATCCATGGTCTCCCCAATAGGATATTGTAGGCCAGGGGTAGATCCAAAACTTGACATATGACATTCCTTTCAATTGGTCTGACTCTGATGGGTAGAACAATAATACCTTTAGAGGATCTTTCTTCCTCATCATAAGCTTTGATAGTTATTTTTCTTCTAGAGTCAATGGTCTATTCTGAGAGACCAAATTTCTTAATCAGATTAAGTGTACAAATATTCAATCATGCACCTCCATCTATCAATACTCATCTAACACGGGATTTATGAATGAGGACTTTAATATGAAGGGGTTGATTATGTGGATGTGTCAATGACTTATCATCCTCTTCAGAAAAGGAGAGGTAATGTGGCACTGAGATGTGATTGACCATCACTTGGAATTTGTCTATATCAAGGTCCTTTGGTACATTTGTGGCATGTAGGGCTTGTTCCAGGACTTCCCTATGCACTATGGATATTTTAAGCAACTCAAAAATGGAAATTTTGGTAGAGGTTCGTTGCAATTAGTCCACCAATTCATACTTTTTTGTAGGAATAGTAACCACGTGTTTTATTGTTGGTTTAGGGATAGTAATAATAGGAACCTTGGATGTTGATGATGGTTTTGGGGGTCCTTTCATCGTGACCTATGCTTGGATCTGATTCACCACATTTGATCATAATGAAACACCTTTGATTGTGACCACATTAATTGATTCAGTTTTAATGTCTAACATATTGATCACGTTATCATTATTGGAGTAAGTGTAGTTTACCTCATTACCTTTTCCTTTAGATGTTTCCCCTTTTTCATAATTAGGGAATGGTTTGTTAAATGTTGTATGATCTTCATTGGTATTGTGTTCATCCACTTTGTTCTTACCTCCTTCAATGAGGTCTTGAATAACATGTTTAAGCTTAAGGAAATTATTAGTCTTGTGTCCTTTGTTTTTGTGAAAGACATAGTAGGAATTATCATCCCACCACCTTGGTTTAACTATTGGTTCCCATGGTTTGGAATCTAGGATGGTGAGAACCTTGTTTTCTAATAGTGTCTTTAAAACAATCTCAAGGGGTTCTCCCAAAGGAGTGAATGTTCTTTGAGGTTTTGAAGTCCATGTCCAACCCTTGCTATTATCATTGTTTTCTTTGGGTATGGGGGTTGTTACCTTAGCATCTTGCTTGTTTGCATACTATTGGTTAGATTGAATACCTTAGGTTTAGGACCAACATTGGATGTGTCTACTACGCCATCATTGACAATATTTTTGTTCTGTTTCCACCATTTAGGCTTGGAGTTGGAGTTGTTAGGTTTGTTTTCACTTTGAAGGGTGATCTCTCCCTTTTTTACCATAACTTCTTTGATACAAAGAGCGTTCTTGATCATTCTATCAAAATTAGGGGAGTCTTGCATTTGCAATGAGTAGTTTAACTCTGGTACCAAGTTATTGACAAAGATTTCCATCTTCTTCGATTCAGGAATTTCTCTTGAGTACCCTGCAAAGATTTTCCTCCATCTTTGAAGGAAGTGTGTAAATGACTCGCCAATATTTTGTTTAGTATTACATAAATCCATCATAGTCACATCATGTTGGATGTTGTAGGATTAATGTTGAATAAATTGTTGTATTAACTCCTCAAAATTTTTGACCTTGGGTGTAAGTTTTGAGAACCACTCCATGGCGTTGCCTCCTAGACTTCCAGGAAAAAGTCGCATGAGGTAAGTAGGTTCATGCATGTACTCTATGCTAAGAGCACAAAATTTTTGAACATGATCATGTGAATCGGTCTCTCCTGTATACTTGTCATATTTTGGTTGTGCCACATTAGGAGGGAATGGAACCACAGTGATACTCTTGTCAAAAGGAAATGGACAAATGGTGTCCAAAGAGTATTTTGTTTTAGGCTTTGCCTTCTTCTGTTTGAGCGTTGTAAGCTCAGTTTGCATTAAAGTGAGTTTCTTAGCAAGAATGGATATAGGAGTTGGTACTTCTTTTTCTTTTAGTTGTTCAACATCATAATCTAGGGGTAATTTTATGCCAATGGATGCTAAGTGGAGAAAGTATTTCTCTTTATCCTCGTCAGTCATCTTTTCCAATATCTTGTGCAACCTCCTGCTTTGTTTGAGTTTATCATACTCTTCTTCAGTGATGTCTTCCTCACTGCCTAATTCAAATAGAGGATGTTCAAATGTGGGTTCTTATTTTTCATCGATATCTTCATGCTTTTGTCTTTTTCTATTGTCATATTCGTCAAAGCCTCACTCCATCCGCAAGTGGATCTATCCATTTGTGGAGAGTCTAGATTGAGTAGGAAATTTTGAGATGTTTCTCCTTGAAAGTGTAGTGATTTAGGAGGCACTTTCGATCCTTTAGACATGTACTTGTTGCATCTTGTGTTAACCATGTAGTTGTACCTCAACCTTGTCAAAGTTTCTTGAGAGTGTCAGGTAGTATCTCAAATCATTCAAGTGAATGTGTCTAGGTGGAAGTATCATTTGAGTTTTGGTGGAAGTAAATGATTCCAGCGTCAGAGGGTTAGAATGCCCTGATAGTGAGCTGGGAACCAAGTTGTTGTAAGAAGTGGATAGATCACACGTATTGAGACAGATAACAAAAAACTGACTGGACATGCAAGGTAGACATTTTGAAAAAGTGTTTCGACACAGTGACATGGAGACCAAAAAAGACAATAGGGGCAGACTAAAGAGCCAAAAGGGTATCCAAATCAACTGAGTTTTTTGGAGAAGCTATTCTACAAGTTCCCACTATCCTAGATGCGAGCTCCCAGATGTGAGCTCCCAGATGCGAGCCTAGAAATATGGGATGTGAGCTACTAACGACCCTAGATGCGAGCTGGAACCCTAGATGCGATGATGTATTAACTAGATGTGAGCCAGGATACTAGATGCAAGACAGGATACCAAAAATGATCCAGGAAATATGGGATGTAATTTTTTTATGTCTCTGTCAGATTTGATTAGTTTTCAAAAATTCATTTTGGAAGTGCATGAAGTTCGTATGATTGTGGATTGCATTCTGAGAGTTGTCAATGGGTGAAAAACACATGTGTACACCCAGGATTGAAATTTGTTTCTTATTTTGAAGATGTTATCTTTTTAGTGATCTTTCAGTTACGTCAAGAATTATTGCATTGTTAAAGGGTGAAACAAGCACACATCTTATCCCTATTTTCTAGGTGGAGGATGAAAATCCTTGCTCATTGACTTAGGTACACACTCAAATGCTAATCAGAATACAGTCATCACCAAGCACGCAATGGCTCCAGTCATGATGTTGTATTAGCTGACTCCAAATGCAAGTGAGGGCATGATATGATGAGTGTCTTGGGGAAATTAATTATTGCCTTGCACAAGGATTATCACCCTTTTGGGGGTGAATCAGGAATTCTTTCAGTTTAAATGTTGTCTATGATTGGGAAATCCATTTGAAACCATCCCCCATAGAATTGCAAAAGGCAAAATTGAGGCGTATAGCCGTATGAGTACTTAAGTATATGTAGTCTCACAAGCAAGATTCAAGCAGCTCCGCTCTACACATATCCAAGCATGTTCAAGGAATGATGTCAAAATTCCATGAACAAAATTGGCTTCATCTTCTGAGGCTTTGGCCTACAAGAAAGAAATTATTTATAGTGAGTTGGAAGGGTTGGTGGAAAACTTGTCCTCACTTGGGTCGTTCTCGGGAGATTTTTTCCTAAACTAGCAGGCCCTCTACTATTAAATAAGTGTATAAAGGATTGGTGAGCGTAGGACGTCTAGATTTTTGATTCCTCCAAAGAAGAAGAGCATACTCTCCTAATCCGTGCCATTTTATCCCAAAACAGATTCAAGCAAACAGTTCATTCCCTCAAGCAATGTTGTGCTCAATTTAAGATGTTCCTATTTAATGGAAAATGAAATGCTTGAAAGTAAAGTTTGTGTTGTTCAATTATCTGCAATTTTAAATGAGTAGCTTGTTCAATTTCTGATCCCCAAAATAAGACAATGAGATTGTTCATTTAGCCCACAAATTTAGTGGTTTGAGTTGTTCATTTGCTGATCCAAAAGAAATTTAGTTATGTTTGCTTGGTTTAGTTATCTCCAAATTCCTTTCAACTCATAAACTGATGTGTGAGTTTCTAATTTTCCTTAAAAGGAAACGAGCATTGTCCTCTAGTCAGTTTAGTAAAAGATTACAAAATTATTTTTTTTTAGGGTAAAAAGCATGTAAATAGAGGTCAAGATGGGGGTTGGGCAACCTAAAAAAACCACGTTAGTATTCTTTGTTCAACTCCCATGAAAAACCTTTGATAGCAACCTCCAAACACTAGTTAAGCTGCTTATAAGACCAAAAACCAAAGTGATCAAACTGTTAGAGGTAAGGCAATGAAGTACATAATATTTTTCACCAGATGCGATCCTAAAAAACATGATGCGATACCATATACCGGATGTGAGCCTTTGTCACCAGATGTGACTTAATGTTCCCCATATGCAATTCTAAACCAAAAATGATTCAGGAAATCCCAGATGCGAGCCTCATTTTCTACAGTGTGAGGGTGTATCCTGGATACAAGCCAAAATGACTAGATGCGATTCTGGACCTGAAAACTGGGAGAAAAGATTAGTGAAAAATGAGGTCAAAAATGAAGCAAATCTTGATTTGTGCCCCACGGTGGGTGCCAAAAATGTGTGTGTGATTTTTGTACATGTTAAGAGAGACACAACACATCAATAGGTCATTGTATTAGTGTAAAACGTGGTTAGATGAGCATATAAAGCAACTAAAATCGACCTATTGATTTATAACTAAGAAGAGTATGATAAGCAACATAACAGCCCTCAAATTATGCTACTATCAGTGACATATATGACTTAGCATAAAATATTTGAGTTAAAACCAAACTAATTAACCATTAAGCATGCATTCTAGCTCTAAAAAGCATGAAAATAGCAATGCATAAACATGAAATCTGAAATGTGATATGAATCTATGTTTATTCTAACAGAATAACAATGCATTTGATTCTAAAATTATGGGCTTATTTGTGCTCAAAAACACCTTCTATTTATAGAAGAATGAGGAGAGAGAGGGGGGACAAGGTGCATTAATGGAGTTGAAAAAATAATTAATGAAGTGTAAGAGGCATTAATGCCTTGGGAATTAATGAGGCATGGTGGAGGCATGGGCTTAAGGAATCTTCATTAATGAGGCATTAATGAGAGCCTTAAAGAAGCATGGGAAGGGTGTAAGGCAAGCTTGAGAAGGTGGACTTGAGGGAAGGAATCTTGAGATTCCTTGACTTTCTCAAGTGGGTGGAGTCCTTAATCATTCCTTAATGGAATGTGACAACATTAGGAGGTGGGTTAGGATAGAATTAGGATTAGGATTAGATTTAGCAAGGGTGAATGGGTTGGGATAGGTTTGAACCTAGAGTCAAAGTGGTTGAAGTGGGTTAGCTTAAGGGTTTAGAGGAATATTAACGAAATGAATAAAACTTATTTAATTCATTCAAAAATAGGGATATTAATTATTTAAACATTTAATTGCTTTTTAATAATCAATAGGACTATAGCCAATTTAATTAAATTAATTAGGCTAGGGGAATGGTTTCCTTTTGCAAGTGAGCAATTGATTTAGGAATTTATTTAATTCCTAGAAAATTAATCATTTTTAGCCATGTATTTGATTGATTATTTGATTTTGGCTAAAAGTAATTAACTTAGTGATTTGATTACTTTAGGAGATTAAATTGATTTCAAAAGAATTATGCCAAGTAGTAACAGGGTCGTTTGAACATAATTGGGGGTATGATCACACTTAGGGAAAATAAGGTCTATAGTCAAAATAGACCAAATCCAGGTGGTTACAATGCATATATTCATGTATATCCTCCTTTGTATGTATACAATACATATCCCCCTTTTTTGACAAATATGCCAAAAACAAATTTTACTTACTAGACTCATCTTGATATAACTTATCAAAAACGTGCTCATAAATTGTCTTTACATCAGCTAGGGATGTCTCCCATGCTTCCTTCAGTGCATGAAGTACAATAATTTGTGCAGCAACATCAACTTTCAATCCAATAATGATGTCCAGTGAACTTCCATCGGGGGTATTGACCAAATCCTTGGCCTTCTTTAAGTGATTTTGAATAGACTCAATATGGAGAATCAAAATAGCTTGTAGCTCAAGGAGTTTCATCATTCTCTTGATTTCTTCTTGTATAAGCTCATGTTGCATTCCCATTAAATTTTTTAACCTTGAGTAATATACTTGTAGTGATCTAGGCTCAGTTGTCACATCCTTCAGTTGCTTGGTCAGTTGTTTCTCAACAGATTTGTCTTTCTTCTTGATATCCTTAGTGAATTGTGAAATCGAACAAAAATTTAGAAATAATGAAATAATGATAGACAACTTATTCTCTATATATGTACAAGATTCAAAAATTGATGCCTTATCCAGTGCAATACTCTTCAGAATGTTTTTTCATATTTTTAGTTCTATCTTCCTCTCATGAACTTTCATTATGTAGTCAGTAGTTTCTTTGTTTGATTCTCTGAATTGCTACACTAGTCCTTCCATTTGACTAATAAGACTATTTTTTTCATCTACCTATGCATCAGGGACAATCTCCTATAGTACATCCTTAACACCTTCTAATATAGTGGTCTTCCTTCTCTTTTGTAAGAATTTATCTTGTTCTTCTTTTTGTCTATGTAACTCTGCATATTCATATAATGCCTTTGGTTTAAGTGTGGAGAATTCTACCTTAGGTACAATGATCAGTTGAATCAAGTCAACTACCTTCCTTTTCTTTGATTTCTTCTTCCCGATCATAATACTTTCACCAATAGAAAGTTTTGGGGAATGTGATGCCTTCAGTGCATCAGATGTAGCTTTGGTAGTACCAACTATACTTTCTTCCTTCTTGTCTTCTTGATTGTCTTTTTATTTCTCATCTTGTATCTCATATTTCTTCTCTTCCTTCTTCTCTTCCTCCTATTTTTCCTCTATCTTCTCCTCTACTTGTTCCTTTTGGTTTTCATTTTCTTTCTCTTTTTGTTGTCTTGCATTCTCAGTGGAGGGAACCGACTCGGTGTTCTATTCTTTGGTGGTCTCAATTGCCTCAGGTTCTTCGGTTGTGTTATTTTATGTCTCATTTTGTGGTTCAGTGGCCTTCTCCTTTGTATCCATAGAAAATTCAAATATACCAAGATGAATGTTAGGATAATATTGTACTTGTTCTAAAAATGGATTCATGAATGTAACAATAGTAGTATTAACATTTGTATCCATTGGTTTTGTAAATGTGTCTTTGGTGGCCATGACATCTTCATCTTGTGATATATCGTATGTTGGATCCTTTTCAGTGATATCTTCAATAAAAATCTCATCATATTCAAGTGTCAAGTCAATATGATTGATATTCCTTGGATCTTCTCTGACAATTTCATCGGTTTTATCATCATTTCCTTGCTCTGCTTGTGACTCAGTCACATTGATGTCAAAAATTTATCTTCATTTACCATTGGTTTCTTCCTGTACTGACTCCAAATCTCTTGTCATAATCCTTAAAGATCTTCCTTTTACAAGGAATCATTTAGAATACTTCTTCGATGTTTCATCAATTTTAGCTATAGATAATTCTGGTACAGTTAGTACTAGAGATCTCTCTCATTTACTTTTCATCATTCATTGCATATTTCCATCTCACATCTATCATGTTATATAACTCAATAGGTAACTTATTGACAACTTCTAGGGGTGTCTACCAAAATTTGTCTAAAGTAAAAATAATTGCATCTTCAATTTTTACCTTGTTCTCTTCACTCTGTGTACATTGTACTTTGCATATTTTATTCCTCCAAAATTTCCATACTTCTTCAATGCATCTATAAGTTCATCTAGACTCCTTGGTGCTCAAGGTTTGTTTTCCACAACTTTGAATTTACTGAGATCCTCATGCTCAGTCTCACTTTTTGCTATCAATTTCAACTTTCTTCTTGGTTGATTAGTTGTTCTCCTTCCTCTAACATAGGTTTTGATCCTCGGTGGCTCTACCTCATGTTTCTTCTTGTCTATCAGTGTAACAGAAGATCTTGTAGTTCATCTTGTACCTCTGATGCTTAGTGATGCCTTCATCACTTATGGTTTCTTATCTTTTTCAATAGATGGTTCTCCAACATCTTCTCCATCATCAACTTGATGACATGTAACTGATTGAATGTTTGATAATGTTAATTTGAAGATGATGCAAGACATTAAATCAATTAATGGTTTGTATTGTCATTGATGTAAACTTGATATCATCTATATGGTCATATACATAATGCCAAAGACTTCAGAGAATCAATGGAACAATGATTATGCTTTCAGAAATGCATAAAAGTCAAGTATTCACTAAGTGACAGACAACACCGACGGAGTGCACACCATTGGTAAAGATAGAGATAAAGTCACAGTGATGCCCGACGAGCAGAAGACAGTGTTGCCCAATGAAGAAAAATCACAAGATGCCCGATGAGCTGAAAACAAATTTGCCTGACGAGAAAGATCCAATGATGCCCGACGGACGGAGATCCTGAAGCTAACTGAAGTTACATCGATGGAACTAGCAGTTGTCACCGGCGATGAATTGCTAAATTGACCGACAGTTGTGAGAGATTAGAAAAAGACAAAATATCTAGCTGGCAGAGCTTAAGGATAGACTTAACTGATTGTTTTATTTGTTTTATTCAATCACAGTTAAGCAATTGATTTATACAGTTGGCAAGAAAATAACTATGAGATAAATCAGGAGTTAAACCCATAAAATCAAATTGGCTGGATTGTTTTTCATGCCAAGAATTAAGAATCAAGAATCAAAAATAAAGGAATATCACATCTATATAAGAGAGAAGAATAATTCATTTCCATAAGCAATCAGATACATGGGGGAGTGAATTGAAAGAAGATGCTGAAGAGAAACTAGTGAAGGATAAACTTCATATAGTCCTGATCAATCAAGCTAAGGAGAGCTAAAGAATTTTGTAGACACCGACGAATAGTGAAGCATAGCATCACATATCAGAAAGTGTGAAGCACAAAGGAATTGAATTAATACATTGATCAGAGAGGTATTGTATGTAAATAGATCTGAATATCTGCAATTCAAAGTTGCATTAGAAATAGGTCATTGTGTTTCAGTTTAACCATTGATGCATTAAGTCTCTTAACGGAGCAGGACTTAACCATCTTCTATAATTGAGGTATATCCTAACAGATTACCAAAAAGGTTGATTCATGATAGTAGCATCGGTCTTACCTAAAGCCTATTGACATTCTAAGAAGGAGGTTGATTCAAAGATGGTAGTAAGATTAGCATAAAGCCTATTGACAGTGTAAAGGCTGATTCAAGGATGGTAGCATAGATGCCAGATATTAAGTGACAATCTATGTATAAAAATCCTCTAACAAGGTCGCACATAACCATGTGTGTGTAACCTTTAACTGGGTTGGCTCCTAACAGGGCTCACTTCAGAAGAGTGAAAATTTGGGGTACCGGTCCTAGTGGTTTTTCCCTTAACAGGGTTTCCACATTAAAATCCATGTGTTATATGTGTATGGTTTATTACTTTATTGTTTTACATTTCATATATGCATTTCTGGATTGATTGGTATACTCTGCATATTTACTGAGTATCGGTAAATAAATTTTACTGCTTATCGGTAATCAAGGAGAATAAGGACAGACAAGGTAAACCGACAGACAGTTAATCATTTAGTGTATTTCAAGGCATACATCTTGTAGGGACTTAATAATCTGAGGTGTATTGATTGGTGGATTAAAGTTTAAAAGATAAATTTTTGAGGCCACTGATTCACCCCCCCACCCCCTTTCACTTATTACTAACAATTGGTATCAGAGCTTGTGTGCTTAGAAGGAAGGTTTCAAGACCCAAGTAAAGATCACAAGATGAACAGACGAGATGTGCCCAAGTTGAACAAAGACAACTTTGCTTCATGGAAAAGCAGAATAAGACTCCACTTATCAGGTATTGGAAATGATATTACTCAATACTTAGATACTGAATATGTGTTGCCTACAGGACCAATGACGGTAGATCAATTAAGAGTAAAGCATGAACATAACTGCATGGTTATAGAGATTTCTTCTTCACTCTCTGATGTTGAATTTAAGGATGTCAAAGATTGCAAAAATGCAAAGACAATGTGGGATAAGATAAAACTTGTACATGGAGGTGATACAAATGTTCTAAGAGCCAAGGCAGAAAGCCTTAGAGGAAAGTTTGATGATCTTAGAATGAAAGAAGGTGAAAGCATCACTCAGTATAGCACAAGAATAAAAGTAGTCAATGCTATACGAGGCGTTGGAGGTACACTTGAAGAGGAGACAATGGTAAGTAAAATCTTAATAACCTTATTGCCTATATATGCTATTAGAGTCTCTGCTATTCAAGAAATGAGAGCAGTAGCAAACAATACAGTCACTCTTGATAGCCTGATTGGTAGACTGATTTCATTTGAGATGAATAATTTTGATAATAGTGTCTTACCAAGTTTAGAGTCTACATTTAAGTCTTCTATGAGAATAAGAAAATCTAGTCAGAGACACTCATCTAGAAGAGATAGTGAAAGTGAAAGTGAAGAAGAAGATCTAGATGAAATAGAAGCACTCATGGTGAGAAGAATGCAAAGAGGCAAAGGTAAATACAAAGGCAAGTTACCACTTGTATATTTCAATTGTGAAGAGATTGGACACTTTGTTGCAAGATGTCCTAAAAAAAGAAAATATGACAGAAGTGATAACAGATCTTTTGAGAAGAAATTTGATAGAGGTTATAACAAAGATTACAGAGGGTACCGACAATCAGAAATAAATGATACCCGAGATTACAAGGATAAAGGCAAGAAGGCTAGCTATCTAACTACTTGTAAAGATGAAGATACTGACATCGAACCGGATGATGATATCAAGATAGTATTTGTAGCTCTGAAGGATGATTCAAATGAAAATGAAAGGTATGAAGAAACTGCACTCATATCTAAGATTAGTAAGAATGATATCTAGATTATAGATAGTGGCTGCACTCACCATATGACCGATGACAAAGAAAAGTTTAATACTTTTGAATACTATAA